>DWQT01001783.1:0-15709 GCA_018244895.1 Myscelus amystis hages
TGTTTGGCCTTGCCCCCCCTTCTTTTTCTTGTTTTCTTTCTCCGGCTTATATGAGATGTGGGCGGCGCAAAGAGGAGGGGGGGGGGGGGGGGGGGGGGGGGAGGGGGGGGGGGGGGAGAAAGGGAAAGGGGGAATGAAATAGAACACGGAAACCCAAACGGATTTATTGCAGATGCAAAGAAGCTGTGCATTTTATAAACAGTACTAAAACTATAAAGAAACAGTTGCAAATTTGAGTTAAAGGTTCAAATTGAACTGTTATTTAATCTACATATCCTTATAGATAACATCATCAGGACTAGTAGCCATCTTGCAAAGTTAACCTCTACTCTATATGTATACGGCTATTCATGTGTCTACTTCCAGTATTGTTCAGTGTCATAACGCCCGCGGCCTGCGTTGGGTGCATTGCGTGTACCCCCATCGTATAGTATACCATTGTATACAAACACCCGTTCAATGAAATATTTATTGCCCACGACCGCCTTTTTAACATCCTGTATAGTGAGTGCAGATGTTGCTCGCATCAATCCGTTGTTTTAAAATAAAAATAACACTGGAAACTTCTTACATAAATGATTAGTATTAGGTATTAAAAATCACTATTGCTTGCATACCAATGCGCGCTGTTTAGACTTTGTAATGCTCGATCTAGCTGTTTTTTAGGGCGTTTTGTATATAAAAGAAAGACACATTTCAATAAATGAAATGTTTATGTATTAATTATTGACTTATATGGAAATAAAAAAACGTAACTATAGAATGACTTTAAACAATTGTTGAATTGTTGATCTTGTGAACATTTCACCAAGCCGCTTAATTAAAGGAGATGAAAATTGACAAAGCGACGTAGCAGTGCATTGCGGAACAGTGGGGGGGGGGTGCGGTGGGGGTTGCAGAAAGGTCAAAGATACAAGGCCGTTGGAGAGGCACCGTCCGCGCTTGGTACGGCGTCGCGACGTTACAAGTGGCTCTATAAAAGTGTTTGAAGTTCACCGATTGGTTTTCTGTTTGTCTTTTCTTTTATCTGTTACCGGCCGGCTGGAAGCTGTCATTGTCGTTGGCGTGTCTTGACCGAACGACTCTCGATAAATTGTTATCGTTGTATAATAGTCGAAGCTTTTCGTAGATGTTTCCAACGCTTTAGAAATGATCGCGGTACAATTTTTTAAATACAAGGTGCATGGTTCCATGTTCATACTAGATTGAAAGAGAGAAAGATAGAATAAAATACTAATACTAACAATAACAAGGTCTATGTATACCAAAATAAAAAATTAACCTTTTAATATTAAACAACAATAAAAAAACGGAAGTAGGTACACAATAACAACAATTACACAATAAAAATTGCAAAAGTAATAGCAAGTTTTTATTGAAACTGAATGTGTGAACCTTGCTAATGATTACGGGTGACCTACAAAGAAATACATTTAACTGATGAATGTAATCATTTGTTCCAGGTACGTTGATCTATGATAAGTCACGTTATCTAACGAGGAGTCGGTGAGTCATGGAGAGGAATGTCGACGGTCGTTCGGTCACGTGGTCGGCCGCAGTTATCACTTCCGATCTCCTCGTGAGCCCAATTATTGTAGCATGTTCGGGAATGATTTTTATTTCACGCGATTAGTAACGGCCACGGAATGCGTGCCTAATTTCAACGTCGGATAGACTTCGAATTAGAAATACATAGAAAAGTAAGAAGACGCCTTCGTTTGCGTATGATATTCAATATGTTGCATATTTGAGATTAATGAATTTAAAAAAAAGAAAATTAAAAAGGAAATAGTACAAAATGCGATAATCAAAAATAAAAATTGCATTCTCTTAATTCATAAGGTTTCTGCTAGGTGTCGTTTTGTAAAAAAGCTTGGAACTTAGCCGTTGACAGGAAAGTAAATAAATAAAGTGTTAATTGTTTAAATATATTGTCATTTTTTGTAAAGTTAGCAGTCTAAAACTATTTTTGAGTAAAAGAAGATTTTAGGAGAAATAAGTTTTATTATATCCCCTAACACAATACACGGCGCATACACAGTTAACCATGATAGCCATTAGATATCGTGATCAATTTGATATATACAAAAATTGTTGCCATTTGTATTATAATGTTTATTTCGTTCTTTTTCGTTCCCTCATAGCTTCATATAAATGCTATGTTACACTGGGATTCTATGTATAAGTCGCGGATGGTAAGAGCAACACACGAATACCCAAACACTTCTGACCATCAATGTGATATAGTCACGAATCGGAGTTTAATCACAGAGTCATCAGTGCACTTAATCGATAGAACAAAATGAGTGGTACGCTTTTTACGTACCATTTGACAGATTCGGACCGTACGGCGGTGTAGACAAAAGAGTCTGGTGTACGTTAAACCGTATAGTGCAACGTTAATGACTTCCAAGAATATAATGCAATCTCATCTGTAACACACACACATTTACACACATCCTCGGATAACATTCGCCAGAGCATCGGAAGCGGTCGCCCCCGGGAGTCGGGGCGTTGGCGCGGCGCCAGGTCGCACCGACCGATTAACAAAGTAAGAATCCGACGAAGATAATAAACAACGCCGCGTGTCCCGTCCGCCTTTGATAACGTTTATTCACGAGTACATTATTGCAATGGAAATCTGTCTCGCTGCGTTATGTTTTAGCACACACTTAAATATATCCATTCAAATGCGTTAAATACTGCAACGCGGCTAATTTTATACAAATTGCTTCTTATTTAAAAGAGTATTGGGAGTATTATTTAGAGTGGCCCATATCCATCCTATGGCCTTAAAAAGGGCGAGTAGGTACGCGTATTTTATGAAGAACCGATACATTTTATTTAATTTAATTCCATCTGTTTCATGTGTTGCTTTTAATTCGAAACATTTAAACAAAACTGTATTTTTTCTCAATTTCAATACCTTATTAAATTTCCCTGAATTTTTTCGCTTTAAGCTCGCGTGTCTAACATTATTCGAACAAGTGTAAGCGCTTCCTAAGCGCCGTTGAAACGGTATGTTAAAAGTTTTCAAACATGGTCCCAGGAAGCGGCGAATTACATCTATGTATGTAGTCGTAATGTTCATAATAGTTTAAACCCCCCGGGTTTTACCGGCAAATTTGAAATGACGGTGTGTAATTAAGCATTACAATTAAGCGGTCTAGGATTCAGCAAATGTGTATATCGTATTTTAAACGCATCTAAACGTGGTTGTGCACTGATTGTGTTTCGAATTGTTTGATTTCGTTTTATTTACCATGAAGCAGACTCTGTCCGGTTTACAGACGGATATCGGTGTTTTAAACCGAGTCTATCATCAACATCCAATCCTGTTTCTAATTTTACACATTAATCGTTCAATTAGTCTTTCGATAAACCAATTAAGGCTATTGATATGAAGCGTGCGAGTAGTTAGTAGTATTGTCGCCGGAGCGTTCGTGCGTTGTTTCCGGCGGACGGCTAGACTCATTAGCGAGAAAACTGACTTTCAAACGGGTTCGCGACAGCCGCGACGCCCTCCAATAAATACGACACGCTCGCTCTCAATACACGAACTCGAATAACGTACTGCAATGCCTCTTAGAGACGGAAGGCAAATGACAATAAACACTAAATGATGTGGATAAAATGATTTCATCACTTTAGCATTTTGAAGTTTCCAAAACTGGCGTTCGTTCGTATGTTTTGTCGCTCTGTTCTCCCTGCCCACACCTTTAAGGATTTGACGGGATAATAATGTAATATTAGTATTTGTAAGTTATATCCTTGTAATTGTACAATAAACGGCACGTTCGATTTCAAAAACCGTACTGTGCTTTCGGCAGCGTTGACACGACGAATTAAACACTAAATGGCATACACAACAATAATATTTGCACGCGGCAAATGAGTCAATGACTGATTTGCCTGCGTGTGTGTGTATGTGCGTGTGTGTGTTGATCTGTGCTATGTGTTCACGGGCACGTAACTTGTTAACAAAATACAAATGACACCGTCGCTCCCGCCGCGGCCGCGGTGCCCGCGCTTCGCCGCCTTATTAGCCTTGCCTCGCGTACGCTTACAATAATGGGGAGCCCGGGGCGCGCCGGACCACCCGCTGAACTATCGTCTCTTCACATACGCACTAGTATTTATTTATCAAGCATTCTCGTACCACCTTATAACAAGCGCCCATATGTTGCACCTTTGACTTTGCGATTCGAGTATAATATATTACTCCAATAATATTGTAAAAACACACAGTATATAATACCGAAGTGTTTGACTTGGCCCACTTAGCTTTTTCTAAAGATTCATTGTATCTTATGTTATAAGTTCTTTGTTGTTTTATTTGTTTTTATGTTTGATTTACTGGACGGTATGGTCGATCGGCGGCAAAGACCTTCAATAAAATACCTACAATGTGGACGAAGCTTCCAGATCCGGCGATTGATTGTGTCGTCGCGTTCGTCAATTGTTTCTGAACGCGACACGTCCTGGGTGTGACGCACACGCGTCGTTCACGCTCCGCTTACGACTCATCGGCACACCGACAGATCCGCCTCGTGATCATCCCCGATACTGGGTTGGAATTGTTTGTGTATTTATTCGACCATTCTCTATCCTCACACAAACGCTTCGTTTATTCACACAAAAATGAGTAGCAATTAAAGATGTCGCTGATCGTTTGGCACAATCCTTTTGTTTTGTATCCTATTAATATTGTAAATGCTAAAGTTTGTGAGTATGGATCTTTGTTCCTCTTTCACTTAAGTACTACTGAACCGATTACGATGAAATTTGGTATGTAGGTAGCTGAAAACCCAGAATAACACATAGGCTACTTTTCATCCCGGAGTTTTCGAGGGATCGGGATTTACACGGGAATAACGAGAATTTATTTTGTCGTAAGACGACACGAAGTTCGCCGGGCCGGCTTGTTGTAAAATAAGTTTGCGTTTGACCGCAATTTCACCTGATGGTAAGTGAGGTGCAGTCTGAGATGCAGCACGCTTGCCTATAAAGTGCCTATTCGCCTTCGTTTTGAATAAGCCCAAGATGTGTGAATCGGGAAAAAGTTACTCTGCTGGCTGTTTGCACCAGAAATGATTTAGCGAAACGTTTCGTTCGGCCGATTGAAGTGTCAACCTGGTGTGGATGATATATTTTCTATTTAAACTTTCATGAATTTTCTAGAATACGGTCATATACACCAGCAACGGATATAGCAAAAGTGAGTAACGATTAAAAAATAGTGTATTGAGAACGGTCTACGGAACAGATGTCGTAATCCAACACCGCTTCGATAACAATGGTGTCGGGTAACTTGTGTGTGTTTTCGATTTAAAATAAGAATCATAATTCGTTTTCAAAAGGTGCTAACACACCCGGATCTTGGAGTAATTGCAATTTTGATTCGTGTTATTGTAAATTTAGATCTGATAGAACCACACCCTTAAGTCGGCCATTTAAAATTCACCAGTCCATCCATTATTATCAAAGTTAATCTTCACGGGGTCTAAAATATTTGGGACTGATTTGAAATTATAGGTGCTCGTACACTCTGTCAATTAAAATAATTCAAGTTTTTAACATTGAATGTATTTAATGTGCTATTTACTGATCACATCCTTTCAGATTTGTCAACTTCATTCAGCACGAGCAAGTGATTAGATAGGTACCTACTATTTCGTGACAAATAAAAAAATATGTTTAAAATCCGCTAGTAAAATTCTTGCCCCAACCCATCACGCACGGAAACACGTAGTCAGGCTATACAGTGAAAGTCCGCATTCTGTGCGCACTTGTATAGATTACTAGGAAATTCCTTTAGGCCGTATGCGGACTGGGCGTTGAATATTATTGTACAGGCACACGTTCGCATGCGGCGGTTTAAACGCGGAGTTTCGAATGCGGCATTGTTAACTATCATCGTCAGAAACCCGTGTTAGTCCACTGGCGTAAGGCTGCACGCAGACGTTAGATGCGAGAATTAGCGATAGAACCGCCCTTTAGCGACATATGTATGTGTAAGCTTTCAGTTGATATTCGTGTCAATTTCTCACTATATTCGGTTGAGATTTGTCAATAAAAAACTATCAGTAAGATGCTTACAGTGTTGATTGCGTATTTGAATGCGTGCTATACCTATATGTGTAGTTTTTTTTTTTTTATAATAATAACAACAATATCATAGGACAAACTCCGATCCGGTCCGATTCCAAATTAGGCAGTTTAATGCCTGTATTACGGTAACCGTGTTTATTGTAACATAATTAATTGCCTATTTCTCACGCGACGGCCGAACGCCCAGTGTGTCAGCGGCCTATGTCGTCCGTTGTTCCCACGGCGGCACGTTAGATATGTCCCCGCGATTGGACGTAAATCTCTCCACGAATACTTCACTTTATTCATGTTCAACCTATTTAATGTGTGTCGTGAATGGCGCTTTCCGAGAAATGAATTCTATTTAGAATGTCTTTTAATACCTCTAATGCTAAAAAATCTTTAGGCGTGTTTCTTATTATACTTTTAGTTTTTTTATCCTATACGTATATATGTGAATATAAAATCTTATTACACTTTGACTTTTCCTTTGCTAAACGTGTGTGGATATACAATAGTAATATCAATATTCGTTCAGGCTCGCTACAAGAGTATCTTTGAGGTAAATAATACTGTATAAATAGATTAACGTTTCAGATTTCATATTAACTCTCCACGAGTTTGAGTTTCGAAGCCAGGTTACCTGTAACTTTAGGAAATTATCTCCGCCTTTATGTTCTACGTAAACATTTGCTATACCGTTGAAGAAAACTTCGCGAGGAAACATTAAACACATTAAATTCTCTAAGGTGTTTGAACTGTGACCTGATATTAACACTCGATCAATGCAGCCGCTTAGGGCGCTAATTACCCTTCTCATTTGCCATTTGCCATTGTTGTCGGGTCGATGAATTTGAAACCGGCGAGGCTAATATTGAAATCACTTCTACCCCCTACACACAAGTCGATGCTCACAATAAGGAATGTATCCTGAACAAACCGAGTTCCAACCATAGTAATTAGATTCCGCGTCATATGACAGTCAAGTAACAGTCCGACGACGTCAGAGACGACCGCGATGCGACACAACGACACGACATCCGGTCGTGAGACAGGTCGCTTGACGTTGTTTAGCTTAAACGTTCCTAATAACGACTCGTGGTATGTAGTGGTATGTACTCGTAATAGAGGTTAGTTCCATGCCCATCTAACACAAATATTTGTGTTACAAGCACATAGGTTATATATATAGATGTTCTAATATTCTGTACCATACTAGCACTAGTAGTAGTAGCAGTGGTCGGGAGTTGCGAGTTTCGGTCAGCGTACACGTGTTTCGGCAGGAACACGTTGTAGAGTCAATATCAATGTTAATCTAATCGCTTCGATTTACAATCCTCTTAAGTTTTCCACACCCTCCCACGCAATCGAGCGGTTGATGATGCCGACTGGCGGATTAATATAACAGATCACGCGCACGGATTAACTGCTACTATCTGACAGTAACAAGTGGTGTCCACTAATTAACCTGGTCGTCTTGATGATGATCGATAAGTAATGCTAGAGTCAAAAGCTATATGTAACTATTATGGTGCACGGGTTTTCTCGCTACGTTTCTTCCTCGAAAATTACGATAAGTGATAGTTAATTGAATCAAGTGTAGTACCTACGAAAACCAGCATTAAAAGTGGCCACAAAGTGGTCCTAGCACGAACCTCTATCGACGAAATATTCCTACGGTAAATGGTAAAAGAATGTATGAAAATCGTATAACGCCTCTATCGTTCGTAAAACGAACTAATTTGGCGATTTTCTGTCGACTAATGTAAATGTCATTCCCGCGTTTTGTATGAAATGTGCAAGCACGAAACCCAAGTAATTTTATTATAATAACTAAGTCGTAATGAATAAATATTATACTTGTAGGTTTATCTCTCAAATTTGTACCCCGCGAGGAAAGCAAAATATGGATTGAACTAATAATTCTGTAAGACCTTTGAATGTGCCCGTATTTGTGCAAATAAATGTCTTTTGTCTTTGGGTTCACATTAGAAACTCTGGTAAAGTTGGCGCTCGCGCTGTAGTAAGTGCTACTAGCTACCCTCTCGTATCCCAGTCACTCGGCATGTCGCGCTCGCAGGGACGCTGTCAGTCGGCGCGCCGCCGCATCTGTCGGTAACGCGAGCGACAAATCACTTGCAGGACATCCGGGAACGAGCGTCGCGTGAGCTCGAGCCGGTATCGTGATCCTGTGATTTTTTGTGGGTACTCTAAATACGGTCCGCGTGTACCCTGATCACCCAACATATACATTAGCGTGCGACGAGAGAGCACTGCGTTCAACCTCTCCGTTTCAGTACAGCCCCTTATTTTGTTTACCATCAGTACCTATATACAGGATGTTCATAATATGTGTTTATCGGTTGTTCCATTGCCCCAGTTTGGGCTGTGTAAGCTTCGGATCATACTAGTCCAATATAATTATGATAATAATAATATCTTAGGACAATCACACAAACGGCTGTATGATTCCTAATTAGGCAATTTAATGCCTGTGTTATGGAACGGGACAGCTGATAAACATAAATATCTATATACATATGATATAATACTTATATAGATACATTTTCCTATCGTCAAGATTTCTTCGTTCGTACTGTTGAATGCTTTGAAGCTATGCGCAAAAGCAGCTTTATGTAGTGCAGCAGGACATAGGATATAGACACGTAGGTACATATGTACGGTAGGCGCACGGAATGGATGAACGTGTGAATATGTAAAATCCTTTTATCTTGCTGTCGGTTGAGTGAACTTGGATACGGATTATTGGGGTTGACTGTACGTATCTGTGTTGCCATGGCTACAAATTAGAAACCGCTTGTAGATTTCTTTGCATCCTA
Organism: Myscelus amystis hages; assembly: GCA_018244895.1. NCBI lineage: Eukaryota > Metazoa > Arthropoda > Insecta > Lepidoptera > Hesperiidae > Myscelus > Myscelus amystis. The sequence goes on from DWQT01001783.1 coordinate 8,931, forward strand.
CGCAAACAATTAATGTCAATTTGTATTTTAATAAGATTACATTTATAATTCTCTTTGTGAATCCGTGGAAATTTGAATAAAAATTCCCATTATTAATGTCTAGACTACTCATATTTTATCATCGAACCCAAAGCCGTCGACTGGGGTAGCGGCGAAATTGTCACTTATATCTAAAAGTTCATTACTATTCCCACAACTCAAAAAGGTCTGTGATTGAGTGCGCCGATTACTTATTCGAATTAAATTTTCGTCTTCAATTTATTAACGGGCTGACAGGTAACTGGCTATATTTAGTGATACTCTTAAAGCTATATTTGGAATATTTTCACGGTGAGCTCGGGTTAACAAACTCTCTATTGTGTTATTACAGATGTAATGTTGACAGATGTGTTCTTGGGTGCTTATTAAATTTTATCATATACGATATATATTTGTTGTTCTAAGTCCATTGATCGGCGACTAACTTAACTGCTAAACCGACTGTTGTAGGTTCGGTTCCTATACAAGGCAAATAATTTTGTAAGTAGCACAAATATTAGCAAAATATTTGTTCGCTAAGGTAAAGAAAGATCAGTTTAGCAGACAACTATTGTTATTAGGCGAAAACAAAAGTATTTTTTTTTAATAGCCAACAATATCCGTAGTTTATAAGCGGCCAAAGATATGCTACTGACTGTAGACTTTTCAAGTTCCACCTTAAGTTTTGTATTACTAAATATTACCATGCCGGTTTTCGGAAAATAGTTTATTGTTCATTTTATAATAGCAGAGACATAATTGCGGGGAGTTGCAAACATTGCGGACATCTCATACAGTGTCTCATATAGATTTAATGGTCGTAAAGAGTATATGCGCGCAACAAAATGCGCAAAAACCGTCCAATCTCCCCGCATATAATTCAAATATTTGGCAAACGTAAGCTGCGCGCTCACATAATTCAACCGAATTGGGCTTTAATAATAAATTGGATAGTTTGTTTTGTCATCCATCCGAGAATGGCCGTTAAATTATATAGGCGCTTAAGGCCTTTTTACACTGCCTACGAACGACGAGTTAAACATCGCTTTACATGCACTAGCCAACATCGGAATATAAGACGTCAATGCGTTTACCTTCTTCTCATGGTCTACTAAACACTTTCTTGTGATTCTTTCTTTCTATTGCTGGATTAAAACAATACTTATTACATCATATCAAAACTTAAATGACTCTGCTTCTTGATTGCTTTTTAACTATAATGTAAATGTATTAAGGGAACCCATAATAAGATTGTGCTAATCGTTGTAGTGTCTTATTTGAAAGTAAACATTTCAACAGCCCTATATCACCTAACTAATTATACAAAGAGAGACACGGTAAAGATATGATTATTGACCCTCTCACTCGCTCGCCGTGGGTCAAGTGTATGTATAATTTCAGTGGTTGCTAAGTCTCATTGTTTAATATATAATGTCACAGTTGTTTAACCGTCAACATTGCGATCAATCAGCTTCCCCAATTCACTGCACCATTGTTTTAGTCATGATCGTTTGATTACACGTATTATGTGTGCCTAGTGTCGCATGTAATCACAATAGCGACCACGTAAACTGGTTATATAACGTTTTTTTTATTTATAATTACGCATGCGATTCTTTTTAATTTGTATCAAAGAACGATCGTCGAATAGCATTAATGGCAACACAGCTCTACGAAGTCACGACTCACTTTTTTTTGCTGTCGCATTTCTTAGCAATGCACGATTGAAATGAGCTCACATTTAATAGAATTCATTAGAAAGGAAATACAAAGATTTATTCGCAATCCGATGAGGAGTTGTTGAACCGTGTATGGTGGAGTCGATTTTGTTCACGCGCGGGTCGTTGACACCATTCGGTCGAGATTCGGGAGCGTTCGACTAAAGTACCAGGCTGGCAGCGGGCATTAGGAGGTTGTGAGAGCGCGTGGGTCAAGGCGGTTCGCGGCTCTGTCGCGCGGGTCGAAGACCGCGTCGCGCCGAGGTAGGCCCCGTTACTCCTTCCAACCTATATTGCCCTAGTACTCGCGCGTGCTTTGTTCAAATGACGCGACTTAAATAAATAGAAGGCGATTAGTTTTTTTTACATTAGAATTACACTGGTCTTTACTGACTACTTCAATGCAACTTAATGTAAGTTCTTACATCTGTACTAAAATATCAAAAGGCATTGATTTATTTCTGCTATATACTGAAAATATTGCTAGCGGGTTTGAGATTTGGGAGTCTATTTCGGGCTTATGATGTAAATTTAGTCAACGAGATTCAACAGATTGCAAGTGATTTCATACATTTGTATACAATATACAAATGTTTTAAATGTTAGGCAGGCGAATAGATGTCTAGTTCTATTATCATAATTTTAATAACTTTAATATAACGCTTACAAATATATCGCGGCTATCGTGAGGTTACACTAGAATTCTCGACAAATTCGGGAGGCTTAGAAAACTTCGATAGCGTGATTCAGGATACTTGAGGCTCCATCTCTTATTAAAGTGTAAAAAGTTACGGCAATCACTCACCATAGCTAATATCTTTCCTGTAACAAAAACAATTTAATATTAAAATACCAACATGAACCAAAGCAGGTGCTAAGCACCTACCGAACTGTCATAATAAATGTATAGGGTCAAAATACACCTGCATTATTTATTGAAATGCATGGCAATATCGACTTCTGCGACATCAAAGCCGGGACTAAAAGCTATTAATTACATAAATGCATAGTAATAGGTATCTCGAAATTGAAACATCGGAGCTTTTGAGTTTAGAATTCGCATTGTCGCAGTTTTATAGATAACCGCCCATTTACAAAATACATATACCTATGTATATTGAAATATGTGTAATCAATACGTACGTGATAGAACGCATATCATACAGTTGTAACTCACTCGGCACCGCGACTCCTTTAATTGTACGTAACAGACGGTATTAAAATTCTCCCTCAGCTCGTAAATTGCCACCACGCTGTTCCACACTCGCCGCCCGCCCTGCGATTGGTAAACAACGCCGTTTACATTGCCTTTTGTTATGGATTGGTGGCGATTGAAATTACTTTGAACGATTTCGCCTTCGCTATATACGCGGTCAATGGAAACTCTTCTTTATATACCGTTTGTCGTTATTTATGAAAATAAATAAAGATCATTTCTATTGATTTACTGTCTATGCTGCCAGTTATTATCTATAATTTATATACAACCTTAAACTAAACTAAATATAAATACAAGAGAGGTGTCAAGGGACACCCGGATGTAACGAAATTCCTTTCGATTAATTAGTGAAGGAATTGTAATAAATTAAATTCATTCTAGCAAAAATTGTCGTGACAACTTTTCGTCAGAATTTTTCGTCTGTTTTTTTTCCGTCTAGCCTCCTTCGCAACGCGCGATTAGGAACTTCGATCCAATACGAATCAATAAATAAATAATATTAAGTTATTTACTGCTATTCGTTTGAATTATAACATAAAGAGGCTAAACATTTTTATTGAACTCGTAAACGGCTACAATAGTTAAAATAACCGTGTAGATAATGATAGTCATCTTACTGTTTTTTTTTTTCTTTTAAATAGCAAGTGCCACCTGCCAGGGCGACGTTCTCAAGTACGCTCTCTTCCTTAGATAACCTTAGAACCTTAGATAACACAATCGATAATAATCACCTACATCTTTAAAAATGAATCCTCGTTTTTGTTAGTTTTTTACTTTGTATCATTTTTTCTTTCTTTCTTTTCAACTTTCTTTTTTTCCCTCTTTCCTTATAATCCGAATGTGCACCGTTCGTGACCGCTACCGTGCCTATCACCTGCATATAGTCTTTATTCGTGCGGAGACGCTCGGTCACATATCTCCCGAATTGTCACCGCTTTGCATAATTGAAATGCGCCCTCCCATACACCGGCACAGTATTGCGACCGCTATCTTATCTCGATCGGCTGTATACTCACAATATGAATAATCAATAAACGTAGATAACGATGCAAATTACAAATGTCACTTTGTATACAAACCTTAGGTTAACTTCACTTGATGCTTTGACTGATATTGAACATTGATTGAGGCCTCGTGGTCGGGCGTCTAGAGACCCCGACTGCAAAACCTGGGTTTGATTCCCACAAAGAAACATTCGTTTGTATTGTATTGTTAGTTCGCATGTATAGGTACCTATTATGTAAGTTTATCAGCTGTCCGGTTATCATAACATAGGCACTTAATTGTCTAATTTGGAATCGGATTATTATTATTATTATTATCATTACTTAATGCGTTTATTTTATGTTACTTCAAAAATGTTGCCGCTTCTCTATGAATTTAGTAGGCGCTGAAAAAAAATCTATTCATAAAAAATTTCCAATACATCCGATCATTGCTCCATTATATTATGTATATAGTTCAATGTTATATTAGTTTTTCCGTTGGAATTCTAAAACATTAACGCGTTCGAGCTCGCGTTAGTCGCGCGGCTGCGTCGAATCACGATCGTTGCATCGCCAGTAAATGCAGTAATTGATAAGCGACCACTTGCATCTGTGTTGTTCGCTGTACACCCGTGAATTAGCTCCGGTCGCGAGGGCGCGCCGAGCTGAATTTGTATCTCGCAACAAGCCACGTATTCTATCGCTTCCAATGTTCATTATAAAATTACTTATGTTTTACGTTTTGGATTTAAAAATTTAAGTCTTACATGAATTAGATTAACGTGAACCGTATAATAATTTCAGATGTTTCAATCCCTTTTATACACATAAACATAATGTGTGCTACGTGAAATTGATTATAAATATCTGCCACTTGGGGTCAGTGTGTGTGTGTGTGTGTGCGTGTGCGCATGTGTGTGTGTGTGTGTGTGTGTGTGTGTGTGTGTGTGCATGTGTGTGTGTGTGTGTGTGTGTAATCTGTCTAAAGCAATAAGTAAACCCGAACCGAAGCTCTACAATCACTAAGGCTTCGGAACAGAGAGATTCGCAAGTAAGCGATGATGCCGAAGTTTTAATTAATCAAAATCTGCTTTTAATAACAAACGTTCACTCGTGTAATTACGTTCTCCCGAACACCACTATAGTTACCGAGCCCCGGCAACAATGAGACTCGCTTCGGGGAAATCAAATTAATATTGTCCTTAAATGAAACCCGTCAGCCGAATGAATTTCATTCGCGTTACTGCCGACGATAACTTACGGCGGTGCTGTGATGCCGTTTTTTCCGTTTTAAAGCTTCGGATATTTAATTACTAGGCACATTGACATGTACTTGTTAAGATGTGATATACATGCACGCGAACTAAAGCCGCGTTTACACCAATGCGCATATTAGTGTTATGTTCTAATTGTAGTACATTTAAAAATGTTTAACCATATATTAGCGTTTTTTTTTCTTTTTATAATCATTGTTTCCTATTTACCATACAATCGTTAGCCGTATTTCTACTGAAAAAAACATGAACGGTATTGATAAAGAATTTGGAATGCATTTATTTGTGTGACAGTAAACGAATATATTTTTATTTCTTAATTATATCCATGATATCAATTATACAATTTAGCGTAGGCCACACGAAAACAGGTAGGTACAGGACAAGATACATTGCCACTCTTATCGCTAATAAGCGCTTTCGTCCAGATAGCCAGAACAATAGCACTTAATGATGGCGAAGTTAACACGGTTTTTCATTACATGTAATTTTAGTCATGGCGTACTTACTTAGCTACGATGAAGTCACTTAACTTACACACTAGCTATGTATGAACATTGCCATAGCTACATCGTTCCCACGACGCCCCACGGTCCGAGGAACGAAGCGATTGTATCAAATATGATGGCAATTAAAGGTTACACTAAAGCTTGGCATCAGCACAAGTCGTGTCTTAATACTGAACAAGGAGAAAGAGACCCTTTTTTATATGGTCTCTTCGTACGTAGTAGAAATTTGAAAAATAACACACATCGGCAATGTATTAATAATACAACATTACAATATACCTTTAACAAACACACAATATACACAAACAAAAATAAAATTTGAAAAAATAACGAAGACATATTTTTTTATGCTGTGGTCGATCTCTTCATCTGATCGTGTTTATGTGCACTGTGCATATGCTGTACAGTTTCCACTTTTGTTTCGTGGGAAAAAAATTAAAAGGCAACAGTGTAGAGCGGGTTAAATAGTAAGTGTACAAGTACGGTTTGTGAGTGAGTTCAGTAATAAAATATTGCGGAGTGCATTAAAGATTTGAAGGTAGCGAGCGTTGGCCGCGCGCCAAATGTGACGGCGCCCTCCGCGGCCGCAGCCGATACTTGAAACTATTACAAAATTGTTTTAGCGCATAGCGACTTTCGGGATTTTTAATTTTTCGAATAATTAAAAGCATCGTAAAGGTAAACACGAGTTGGTGACTCGCAAATCGCAATGTAGCTATGTAATTACTCTATTAAAACCAAATCTTTAAATAAAGCATTGTGAAACGTGCTGTTTTCTACTTTTAACACAAGCATTTAATATCCTAAGTAGGAATCTAATAACCACGTGTGTAATTGTCCCAATCATTATCATTATTATTATAAGAAGATATTTTATTTTTATCATTTTTATAGTCGTTATTATTGTTATTCTTATTATTATTACTATCATTGTCACTATTATTGAAATTGATTTATTACACTGACTACTTTATACAAAATGTTATGATTGCCATTATTTATACTTCATGATAAATCTTGTTTTAATTGGTGTAAATGGTTTATGTAATCGTTCT
>DWQT01001784.1:0-15707 GCA_018244895.1 Myscelus amystis hages
CTGTGCGTTGATAGATCACTCAGTCAGTCACCTTTGAGTTTTATATATATAGTAGAAGTAGATTCTATCGATCATTTGCAATTTGCAAGAAATTACAAAATTATTCTTATTAGACAATGTCGACAATATATTGCAAAAATAAGTAGTTATCATATTTGAAATTTAGATTCCATAAAGACCCAAGTCTTTTGGAGCAAAATCGGCTGTACAATTTCTAAAGATGGTAGGTATTACACGCAGAGGCCGTGAAAACGATATTTTAATGATAGTCATTTCGCGGGCGTAATATCGCAACCGGCTAGACTAAGTGGAGTAAATAGCAATTGGTAATAAATGATTTTAAGCCATTAGTGAGTAAAATAGAACAAACAGCATACGATTTACCGAAGCTGCTTCAACTAATTAGGCGGAATACAAGTTCGGCTATAAATTCAGGCAAGTCGACGAAACTTGCCGCCGCTCATCGTCGCGGTGTAAATTTAAGCCGATAAAATAAAATATTATCGTTGAAGCTACACGGCATCCGCCCTAATTACATAAAATCACGTTATAAATTACTCTGAAATATTTCCTCCTCGTTCTAATTTAGCCGCGAAAACTTGCCAAACAAAGGGCGACAAAGACGCTCGGCACAAAGTTAAACGCTTTTAATTCTTTTGCGAAGCAATTTCCCATGTTCCCCTGCTGATTTTATAAATGTTTTTTCGATATTCTAAATAAAGTGCCAACACCGTTGCAATGGTAATAAGACTTCGTTTGACACTTTTATAGGTTGTGGAAAATACCTTTCTGTGGACCTTTCATGTTTCAGTTAATTCAAAAAATTGTATCAGAAATGGAAAAAGTTTAAAGACAAATTGAAAAATTCTTCCTTTCCTACTATTAAAATTAGAAATTTAACTTCTTAACAATGGAATAGAAAACAAAAATTTAGACACCTATTTCCTTTTATACTGTAATAGTACATTTCGAATAACCAACTATTTGAGAACAAAACAAAGATATTAAAAACAAGAGTAGGTATATCATTAGATGAATATATCAGTGATATAACAAATAATCATTACATGTATATTATGGTGCAACCGTTTTTAAAATGACGTAATGAGGCTGCACCGAGATAACTTGCAACGTCAACATAACGAGTGAACGAGGTTGTTGCGGTTGGTCGATGATAAACAAAATGTACTCTGAATACGTACATACATATTACGCATACATATATGTACATAAAACTCACGTGAGCTTATTACTGAAATGTTGGTAATGGAAAGTACATTTATAATTATTAAATAAGAGCTTATTTTTCGGAAAACAAAGTTCTGATGCATTGTAGTGTAATACGAACCTAGCCAATATTGATAATTTATTTAATTTTTACAAAATGTACATCATTTGACAAATGAAAAATCGACATAAATATTTGCCAAAATTTATAATTAGATCTAAAGAAACGCGTATCGTAAAAATGCATAAAGTATGCAAAATGCCAAGTAACATAATTTTCCTTTACAAGTGTGGTGAAAGCTAACAATTAGCATAGTGCATAAGTAAACACAGGCGCTGCGCTTAGTTGATAGCAAACATCATGTTATCAACTACTTGCCCGTGCAAGTGACATGTTACCGCGCTGATTTAATAAATAGACAAATGTTACTTTAGTTTCTAACTAGAATTATTTGTTTACTAATATATTACAGAGATGTGGCAATATTATACATATTTTTTATCGTGGTTTATTTAAACAAAAATCACATAAAGTTTAAAATACAAAACGCAAACAACATATGCCACTAGGCGTTATGACCGCTTTGTTTAGTTCACGTAAAGAATAACAAGTGAATATAGAAAATTTAGCGATTTAAAAGCTTAATTCCTATAACTCTTATTTCACAGTGACCGTATGTCCTTTGAGCATTCTTGCATATTCATTTATATCGCTAATACATATCAGGATACTTTATGGCCGGTATTAATGCGAAACCAGAAAATATATAAATCCGGTCACGCACTAACCAGAAACATTTGCATCAGTTATGCTTAACTCGTATTATCACTATCTAATGAAACCTTAAACGTGGTTGAAATCAATAAGAAGGGTGAGTATAATTCATTTGTGGAGACTCGATAAGTACGATAGGAATTTCGGGAAATTTCACATCGTGACACTCAATGTAAAAGTGGCACTTGAAATCGGCGATGTTACGCACGATATGTATTAAAGAAAAGAACAACTTAGCATTTATGAATATACGGAAAGGTTTTCCTTTGCGCCGTTCCGTTCCTTTGCAAAATGTTTCTTAAGGATTCGAGCAATGGTAATGGAAAAAGTATCCTGTTGACACGCCGTATTGTGCCATAAGTAAAAATATTAATAAACTGTTGCTATTCTCAGCTACGCTACATACATATCTTCACGATATAACAACTGCAGCTATTCGTTTAATCAACAATCTAATGCATCGCTAGTATTTATTTATGCTGACCGTTACCCGCCGATACGCCCTCCGCATTAAAATATCGAACGAGAGATACGTGTTGTCATCCGGTGTTACTTTATTAACGCCATTAAAATTACAGTTTAAAACACTAAGGTACCGCGCGTGTATAGAATGATGGACAATCCTAGGGCACTCCTTAATCGTAAGACCGTAGGTGTATTTTGATAAGCTGCAATATTAATATTTCTATAGTTAGTAAGCTTAAAGGTGGTTCAACACTTGCTGAAACACGAATTTCAGACGTATATGCACCGTTCAAAGCGCTATTAATTTTGTTTCATATATATGTTATTACAAATTAATCAGTAAGGTAAATTCTAGTCGTCTGGTAGCCCTAATTGGAGCATCGATCATATAATATCAGCGCAGAGACCTTGGCCGGGCTTACTGCTGTAAACAATAATCGCCATTTCTATTCCTAGAACAAATACCTAGCCCAATGACCTAAAATATTAACTTTATTGTGGACGATTTAAAAATTGTCGTTAACAACACATTTTAATTCTCCTTGTAAATTCTGGGTAGTCTGATTAACAAACTCATTCGCAACTCCGCCACATAACAAAAACTAACGATTCAATTCTGTGACGTTCGACTCAGAACGGTTTATTGTAGATGAACATCGACATATCATTGGAGCAACAAATTAATGTTCCCGCAGGGACCTTTTAGGTCGTATTAAATGTAAACAGTAATATTACACTAATGCTTTTCCCGTCACACTACTCGAAGTGACCGAGTGCGATAATTTCATATAAATTAATTTCCGTAACAGCGACGTATTTGCTCCCGATAGTTAGCAAGTAAATTGGATTTTGTGCGAATGACGCATATTTCAACTCGAGTAATTAATTACGTTCGGGCATGTTTTACGACGTTTAATTTTATATTTAATAACTATTCTGTCCATTTAAATTTTACACGAAATTCTCTCTACCAAATTCCGAATGTTTTGAATGAAATCATAGTCGACTAACAGTTACAATTATGAGAATATACGTAAAAATATATAGTGGCGCGTCCTGGATTCTCTCGGGACGCGTCATTATTCCAAATTCAATGGCAGTCCAGATAGACGGAGGAATCTGTCCAGCATTGGACTCCTATCTGCTGATGTTGAGGTAGAACAAGTAGTCAACTCGATTCTTTATCTATTGACAATAACTTAATGCACATATTTTTTTGACTACAATTAACATCATATCGACTTATCAGGCTATCCTTCGAACATAATGCTTTGTATTTCATGTAGCAATAAAAAATAAACGGTATTTGTTTCAACATTCAACATAATATGGTAATTAAAGATGTTAGTTGATTTCATCTAAAGTTCGACAAATGCAAACCTTGTGAGCGGCGCCGTGACGTAATACGTATAGAAGAATATGGTGAGGACGGAGAGCAGCATGATGGCGGCGACGCATTTCCTCACGTTGGTGTGGCCGGCCAGCCACAGGCAGCAGCGCGGCGCGCGCGCCCTGGCCGCGTACTCCCCGCTCTCCAGCAGCGGCGCGCGCGCACCCCTCCCGTCCGCCATGCCTAACATCTACACACCACTATATTTACACAACACAGTAACACTTAGGCCTCTAGAATTCTCTGTACAATCTCTATCTGGGTACTCTAACGGCCGCGTTTGTCCTTGGATGTGATTTCTGTCGCCACTTGCCGTGCTTCCACATCTCATAGTGGCGCGACAGGGGAGGTGCGCGCGCGAGCGCAGGCCGGCTGTCGGTGTAGGCGCCGCTGACGGCCATCTCGTGCCGACGAACGAATCCGTTGCCTGTTTAAAATGGCCGCCAACGCATTATGGCGGGTTGTGCTCATCACGGCGACGTCAGGCGCTCTCGGTGCAAGAGCTCACGGCATCCGTGCCCGCCACCGGTCAATTTCGTCCGCTTCTGGGCTCATTAGTAGTTCCTGAAACAAATACAAAAAAAAACATTAATCAAGCAAGCCAGCTAGGTCATAGTTATAGTATAGGCATCGATCGACCCTTTGAAAATTTACAGCTATTAAATTGGTTTTTTTATTTACTTTAATAGCTTATACGAAATAAGAGCTCGAGACAAATTTTCAAACTAGAGTAACAAGCAAAAACCACACATTGATTTACTCTAAGTGTAATGATGTTGAAGTTTTACAAACATTTTATATAAGTAGTTTTATATTTTGCCTAAGAAAAAAGTTTTATGGTCTCAAATAGGTAAAATATAGAATAATAATATCAATAAATTGTAGGAAATCTTTGAGTTCGGTGAATCGTGAATATTTTGGTCGGCCGCTCTCATAAATTCGACCTTCCAATTATTTGAATGAAGGCTTACATTGAAACACTTCTTTGCAGCCCTGAAACAAATTCATTCAACTGTGAAATTGGGCGAGTCGACCTCAAAATTCAGGATTAAATTTGATTAAAAAGTTAAGTAGTGAATGCAAAATCGAATTTCATGAACAATGAAACGGATTGTACAGGCTCTGCAGTGCAATCTCACAACTAAGCCGTCAATATGTATACCGTGTACTGGCTACTGAAAACGGACACATGTACAATTTAAAAATTTCACCTGTACATGAAATATTTAGTTATATAGACTGCCTGATTTATATACAAGTCAATTCCAAAGCGAAATAGTTCAAAATCTGAAATTTGGGATTTTCATTGAAAACAAAGCTAATGAAAGTCATTGTTTTCGTCGTTCCAATTTGATATGGTGGTCTAATACACTATCGGGCAACTGAAAGGGTGGTTACTTTCGTAGCGTGGCCGCGTGGCTCTGAAACGCGCCCGGAATCCTTGATCGCACGACCCTTTGAATATTAACTATCAGATGACCCGCCCGCATCCAGGCCACCAATCTACGAGCTTACTCTAATGGTAATTCCAATTGCCAACTCATCGTCGAACCTATTTCTATAAATATTTATGAATAGTATCTGTGTTAATATATATATTTTTGAAATGCAATAGGATTGACAATAGAGCGTTACGTATATGTATTTAGATACATATAGTAAAAATATTTGAATCTTTATTAGTCATAGGAACAAAACGGTGAAAATTAAAAATCGTAGTAATTGCGACCTGGCTCACAATACGCCATGTAATGTTACTCATGAGGGCGAGAAGTGGATTCGGAGAGCCGCTTCGCTTCGATGAATGCGAGAGGAAAACCAGGTCAAAAGTACCTCCAATAGACGACACGCACACAAAAAAAAGCTGAGGCAAGGAAAAAAATGATATTCAGGAGGACATCACCATTAAAAATGGGATTTATAAACGTGGAAGGAAACGAATGTAGCAGCATGGTAGGACAGATAAGTATAATGAAACTTCTAATTTAATTAGAAAGTGAAATGGTACCTAATCCTTAGCTAAAGTCTAGTCATCGAGAGCTTCGGTGAACAGCGTAGTTAACCGTGTCAAGAAGTCTCTTGATAAGATACCCTTAACTGCCGTTTTAAATGATCCTTTAACCTCATTGCATCTTTTCATTTCGTTTTATCTTTTCCCATCTCATCCTCCAATGCATATAATAAAAAAATACGATGTTTAAAATTCAATCGTTAGTCTTTGGTTAGTTTCTATTAATGAAAACTTCTAAGCTCCGTATTATTATCATCAAGTGTTTTATCGTTGTTTTTGACTGACCTCGTGGTCGAATGGTAGGTAGGGAGGCAAAGGGGGGATGGTAGAACCCCCGACTGCTCAACCAGAGGTCGTGAGTTCGATTCTCGTATGAATTACGCGTATGGGCGCCAACTCACGATGTTTTCGTTCACGGTTGTAGCGAGCGAGGTAAACTTTTAAGATAACTTAAATCCCAGATTATGGAGTGGGAGGATTAAGTCTAAGCCCTTAGCTAATTCCTTTAAGGTATATAAAAAGTTAAAAAGTAATAGAGAAATAGATCATTTAAAAGAACCGTCACATCCCTGCAATACTTACGCCAAAGATGATTAATCGTAACGTAGCACATAAAATACAGCTGAAAGTAATATGTAACAGGGAATTTCATAGTCACAGTTGCCTACATAAAATATTAATACCACTGTCACTACGGATCAGAACGCGAAGGGCAAAGTCGCTTCAAGTTATTAAAACTTTGCTCCATCGCCCATCTCACCTACGGTACGGTGTAACGGAAATCCCCACGACGTCACCGTGAACCCAAAGCTCGTTTTTCGTGTGTATCGTATAACCAAAATATTACGTTATTAGGAATCAGAAAGGGACATGTGTACTTGACGATGACACGGGTGCTCTGTCGAATAATATTAAGCGACGCGATGTACATATCATTTTTGGCACATTATATACATATATCGCTTTTACTGCGGCATAGCGATGCCATATCTGTATTACGCTCACGTTTTTAAGTGAGAATATGTATATTTGTATATTTTCTTCGAAGTAACATATACAAGATGTTGACGATATCAAACATTCACGGTTCCATGTTACAAAAACATTTCAGATATTAGGTTCGAGGAAGATAAAGGGGAAGTGTGTACCGTGAAGTTAGTTGGGGGAATATGGCGGTGGAGCGGTCATTAGGACCACAAATTCTCCCGCATATTTGGTCAAGCAAGATTAATTACTATTAAACGTCATCTGTCAACTGGAAGGACGCAGCGAGGACGTGTTGTTTGCGATACTAAGCTCCCATCGGTACCGCAACAAAGGTTGTTGGTGTGTAATTATTCGCATTGTTCGGTTACGAGAAGCTAGTTAGAACAAATACTAAAATTGTATTTTACGCCACGTATGTACGAGGAGAGAGGGCCGCGGAATTATTACGAAGCACGCCGGTTCATAATTTATTTGCTGAACCTCTTACCTGGTTGTTTCACTCGTTAAATGAAAGCTGCAGGGCGAACAACAATCAAGCACTAATTGTGATTCCACTAATTTGCATTGGCGCGCCGACTTACCGTGCGCTTGCCGCGCCCTCTCAGTAAGTATTGCCCTTGTGTAGAAGCAAATCATAAACCTAGCGGAACACCAACAATTAGTGTAAATAGTTATTAGTAACATTTAGCCACGCATTTTTAAAAATTAGGTAGGTACATATTACTTTACGAAAATTGGAATAATGTAGTCATTCAACAAAAGGAAATTCTAGCACTACAAAATTGATAAAAAAAAATTGAGCCACTGGCATATAACACTGAAGTGACAAAAGAAAAAACGGTTTTCGGAGAAGTTTTAGTAGTTAATCATGATGTGTTTAGGAAATTTTGACTGCATCACTTTTATGACCCGCTACTAAACTCGGGTTACTTTCGCGCACCTGGAGGTTGTATAAAGCACATTGAACCAGTAAGACGACAAAAGTATATCTCGTCTGTAATTGTTAATGAAATCTGTTAATAAAAGCATATTGGGAAGTTAATAATGAAAACGAATTAAGTTTAATTTAATAGGCTTTTGTTACAAATTGCACAATGAAAGCTATCCAATGTAATTATTGGGGCGATTGCGAAATTATTATTTAATGTTCCATTGATCACTTCTGTATTGCGCAATGAGTTGATACGCGGGAGAATCTTTAATAAATGAAATTGCATTAACCAGTCAAACAGAATCAAAGCGGTCATTTCAAATTAAACTTCCGCATAGGTAACAATAGCATCGTGTTCGATACAAGTAGCGACTAGACGAATAGACCGTTTAATACAACATTGACGAGTACAACGTTAAACGTTCAATCATTTATATTCACATTACACAAACAAAATAATAATTACTAGTGGTCGTCTACTGGTCGAAATTCGACCATAATGAATTTGTATAAGCGAGCGATATATCACGTGGTATTTTTTTATATTAAACGGGGCAAATAAAATTTTTCTGTTTGACATTCAGTGCCTGGCATAACATGTGTGTAACGAATATGTGTGTGTAATGTATTATTTATCGATTTAATGTACTTTATAAGAGTTATTATTAAAAAGTATTAGCGTTCTGCAGTTGTTCTAGATATAAACAATAAGTGTGCCGAATTTCACACTCCTCCGTCCGCGCAATTTTTGTAATAAGGGGTCCAAAGTTTTTGCTTCACGTATTAATATAATGATTCATCACGGTAAGCATAATCAAGAAACAACTAGAAGTTTTTTATCTACTATCGACTAGGAACAGAACTTAGTGTCGATTGGTTTAGTTAGCAATAGCTGTTACTGAGATTATTACGTGTAGGTACATATCAATGACAATAAAATGTGCAAATACATGAACATTAGCAACTTGTAAAGGGTACCTATATGCTGTCTTAGTAACATAGTAAAATGTCAGCCTCGGCAGTCCATTTCTCCTTCATAGAACAGTTCCGCGAAGTTCTCCTGACTAAGGATTATCTTTCTGCGACAGAGTCCTACTTATTTAAGGGGGAGGAAAACGAATGATTAAGATGGGGAAGAACATGAAGGCGTGTCTTATACTAAGATTTATTATCGTATAGTTATTTAACGTGTACCTACTGGGATTTTAGTTCAGTGGTAAATGACGCTGACCATAGTTCGCGTAGGCTTGATGTTCCGGCAGAAAACACATGTTATCAGGTATGATTGTGGAGTAGGTACCAACATCTATGTATATTATATGGATATCGTGTGTATAAAATCCATTCCAGCGGGCGACGGTGCAATCTCTGCAGTTTCAATTTCATTAAAGCAGATAGTTTTACCACTAAACGTATACGAGCAACAGTGGCTTTACACGATTACAGTAAATTTATGCAAGACATTATCCGAGGACAGCGGCGTTGCATAACAACGCCTTCAGTGTCCAAGCGCCACCGCTCCGTCGCCTCCTTTATGAAACCCTCCATGATATATGAGCGTGCGCTGTCACTTTATTGCTGCCAAGAACACTTTAGCATATGTACGTCGTTACGTTATCAGATAGCGTTGTTCGTATCAATCACGGGACACGTAAAAGTATAGACGGTGACAGATGTTCAAATGTTGTACGTGTCCAAGTGTCTCTTTCGCCCGTTTCTTTACACATTCATCGCAGTTCACGTTCCGTTAACACAGAATATTGGTCTTTAATTTCAAAGGGACTATTTCATCGTACTATGGAACGCTGAGCGAAAATCCTTGAATACAGTTTTACGATTCCAACACTCATTTGCACCAGTAACCCTTTATAGTTTGACATTTCGTAGCTCCAATATTGAAAGTTAAATATTGAATTGGCAAAGCTGAATATCGATTAACTACATTGTACTTGGATACAAAGAGTGCGTTATGTATATGGGGAGTTCGTCTTCGCTCAGTAGGTGAAAGCCACGTATTTTTCCTAATGACGGCGGGGCCTGCGCGGGACGCGGGCCGCGATAATCCTCCCGACCATTAGGCCCGACCACTCGCTTGCAAATCGTCCGCATATTTTGGGCCAAGATTAATTGTTCTCGAATATCATCTATCACGGTGAGCTCTCTCGTGACGGTTTCAGCGGTGCGTGCGACGTTTTATTTGAACCACAATAGCTCTTGAGAGCAACGCGCAGAGGGTAATTACATTTTTGTTTAAAATAATGCTATCTGAAATTAGGTTCCTGTTATTAAGAAACTCTAATAGCATTTAAAGGATTTCATTCGAATTGGATGGTATATTCATTTGGTGAAATTGGTTTGGATGCCTTGAAAAAAACATGGAATATTTAAGAAACGATTAAAGTATTTTTATAATATTTTTTTCTTAAAATATATTATAGTATGGTAATAGGTTACTGAATCAATCATTTGAAATACAATGGTAATCAGAACAATCTAAAATAGGGGAGATTTTGAAATCTACGTTAAGAAATGCCAGTATGTATTACATTAACATGCAAATAACATTAGAATCCGAAAGAGGGAAGCAGATACGTCGGTTCATTTGCACAATTGATTATTTTAGCATATTCAAAATTGTAATTTCGTTTAATATAATTAGGATGATTGCAGACTCCCTGGAAGATAAATTCAGTGTTAAAAATATCCCCGTGGAGTTTATTGCGCAGTGGACAAGAACAAATTGAGTCAATCTTTTTTGTTACAATCGAAAAAAAAAAACACGAAACTCTTACATTTTCAACGTGTAAAGTTCGGTATCAATCAAGCCGACCTTTTTTCAATAACGGTACCACAGGGTTTTCCCCAACCAATTTTTCGAGTAATTTGACTCTTAGATACGGCGTGTTCATTGGCTTTCACTGACGTTGAGTTTGTTTCCGTCCTATCAGAGCGATTTATCACAGAAATCCATTTTCGAAGGGGCTTATCGCTGTGGAACATATTATTTTTGAAATCCGGCCATTACTTATCGAGGCTTCCATCAAACTAGTAATCAATTGATTATGTATTCATAACGTACGGTTGATTCAGATAGCAGATATTTGAGAAATTGGCAATAAAGTTCATTATTATTGATGTACATATATTTATGTAATTACATCGGTATTTAAAATTTCCAGTAGTCCTTTATACGCGTCATTCGTTTTGTAATATTTACCTACTAGAAAATTCCGAATAACATTCCGAAACGCCTGTTTAGTAAAATTTTCGTAGCACTAGCATGGCGACTGTCGTCCGTTACTATTAGCGGCAAGGATTTTACGCCGACAAGAGGGAGTTGATTAAAGAGCTCTAGCTTATACTGCACAGCGCAACAATGAATATTCAGTATTCGAGTGCATAAGCATAATGCGGCCACAATCTTAGCGTCGCGCCGACGATGCTGTCGCGCCTGCAGTGCTGCCCATTTCTCATCTCAAATGGCAGCAGCAAGGCGGCCGACGGCCCTCCTAACTATCACTTCTTTGGACACGCCCGTTAAAATACGACGAGCCACCGAATTTCATTGTTCTCCTGCTATTCTTATGCTACTCGCCTACATTGTAATCATAATTAAAAATCCTTTTAATCTTTATTAAGTTTAAAAATGTCCACCTTGCTGATTTAAATATGTTCATTCAATAATTATTTTCCCAAAATCATCATCACCATCATACACTACTTTATCATTTAACTGTTAGATTTTGGCCTCCTCTCGAATAGGAAGTTTAAGAGTTCAGTATATCATGCTGTTGTACATATGTGCGAATGATAGATTACATGCTTAAGATAGTATTATAGAGAACTACATACTCGTATACTTGGTCTCGATGTTGACGTCATGCCAATAATTTTAAAGAATCCAATAGTCAAAAAACTCAAACCACAACGCTAACATCATTATTGAAAAAATAAACAATATCTTTTGTTCAGCATGTTATTCCTATATTATTCTGTAATATATGAACGAAAACATAATTGGACCTTAGGGTTATTTTAAAAGTACAATAAGTCAATAATATTATATCGTCTACCATTTATCAATGACATGATTAAACAACACATCAGTGAAACTAATGACGAGTATTAAACACGGTTACAAACTCTGCCAGAATGCGCTACCGGAATTGTACCGTAGCATACTTTTTGCGCCTACGAATTTTACGGCTACGGCTCTCGCGTTCGTCCATAAACATATTGTTTCAGCTGTAAATAACGATCGGAGTACACACTCGTACTGAACATTGTCACTTGTACGGTACGAAGTTAATTATTTCTCATTTGATTTTTATGAGAGCTTTTTTTTGTCAATGACAAAACAATGTCACTCAATTTTTAATCGTCACTCGTTATGATTTGATTACGCTGATATATATATATTGATATACGTATTTATATATAGAATGTACCTGAGGCGTAATGGTAATTCATCAATCAGAGCGATATGAAAATCCACTTTGGCTACGAGTACCTACTACGGATAGTTATAAAAGGGCATTGCGTGTACGGTGTAAGGTGTGAGACGCAATCGAAATTATGGGTTAAACCCGATACGTTGTGTTGGCACTCAACTCATATAAAAGCGTGTCAAATCACACAAATTCAACACTTGTTGTGTTTTGTTAATGCGGTCAATTATAAAACGTTACTTTTAATTATATGTACAGATAGTAGAATTTGGAGTTTGATTAAAAGTAAAAAAATGCACTTCTCGTCAATCGCGTACGTTAATAAACGTTAATAGCTGAAAACACTAAAAATCTTATTAGTACTTAAATACATAACAATTATACATAATATGTACGTCATCTATTACCTTAACTCGATCGCAGAAAACAAATATAAGAGTGTGGAGAACTTAATCAGGTGTGAAATTAATACCTAAAAGTAGTTTCGGTTTTGCTCTAACTCATTTACACCTTGTTGTTACTTCTAGTAGTCCGTGTAGTAGACGAATTTCACACCTTATTGTAACTCTGCCCAGATTGTACAAATATAAGACATAAACACTGTTTTGGCACGGCGAAGACAAATACCTATAGGTATAAGGTATAAGGTCACATTATTCTAAATTCTACCATTAAGTTATTTATGCCATGTCCTTAGTAACTCAGTCACGTTTGTTTTCTTTTTCCTTATCTTTTCCGCTTACTCAAGGTAACAAATGAGGCATGTTTGGACGAAGTTATGCTAAGTAGAGTAAAGGTGAAGTTTAATTTACATTTAGCTCATTCATTAAGAAAGTAGCTATTAAGAGGGGAAAAAATATTATTAAAACAAGAATTTTTAAATATTATTATTACTAGTTTTATAACAATATTTTAGGTTCCTAACGGGGTAAGCAGAAAGAAATTTCCTAAATATAAGACGAATAAAAATAAAACGAGTTTATTATATTTACAAATACGGTCGTAAGAAAAAATAACATGGCAGTTTTGTCATTATTAATTTACATTATGATTCATAATCGAATATAGTACAACCTCATTGTTTATTCACCACCATATAGTGGAAGGACCCGATTAAGTATTTAGCGATTAAATTATTTGGGAATAAAAACAATACATGATGAAAAGCAATATTTAACTAGAACTGGGAGAACAGCAAAGATGCGACAATATTAGTGAATTTATGTATTGTATAACTTCACTTTTCAACACATTGACGCGCTGTAGGTACCCGTGTTACAAGTTATTTACATTAAACAGACCCTCTCGCTATACTGGCATTACAAGTGATCCATCCCTTTTCAACGTAATACTGATTCCAAACGTCATTCCTTACGTTCTCATTACACCCTTCCCGATGGGAAAAAACCCAGCGTAGGGCGAAAAACTCGTTTCTCGCACCGCTCCAATTGCCGTTCCTCCCAGCCCCCTTATTTTTCTATATCGAACGAGCATTGATAAGTACCTAATTGATAAATATACTACGTAACGTACGCACGGGTAGCGTATGTTGGTAGACATCCATAATTTGGCTACGAGGCATGTGATACCCCCGCAGGGTAGAATGTTTGTTTTTTCTCTGTCGTTCAATTAAAAAGATTTTTCCTTTGTTATCCTCCCACTCGGTGAGTGGATTATTTTGTTTTTGACGTCACTAATAATTCATATTACAATAGTAAGTAACGGTAATGTCATGTGTCAAACAAGAACATAAATTGCGAAAGGAAAATTATTATTTTTAATGCTGAAAAAATTTGAGTTGTAAGTATACGAGGCCCGTAGTTGAAGCTGTAAGTTTATGTATTGACATACTGGATTGGTAACATTGACATATTGGATTGGTTTGAGATATATGATAGAGTCAAGCACAATGCATTTAAAAATGCTAATAATGTGCTTTAGAGTACTAAAAATTATTTATACCTACGCGTTACAATATGCAATAGATATAGCTTTTTATCCGTCACTGTTGGCATTAAATAACATTCATTATGCGCTTAATTAGCAGTCCAATTATACGATGGCCGGCTTTATATACCTACATACTATGTGCAACCACAGGAGATTTTATACTCGCTTTATTATACGAGTAAACGAAAACATATTCAAGTTGAACTACACATAATATTTCATTATCGTCCGTAACGGTAAATGCAATATTTTTATTACAATATCTAATTTTCGGATAGTTTTTTCTTAATAAAAAGTCGTTGATTCAATACATTTTTTACATTGTTAAGTCTCAATAAAATGTTTCATCAATCATACATCGTGACGCAACAGTATTGGTAAATTTGAAAGCATCGGCATATATTTATATTTATTTTGTGCATTAATGCTTTACGTTCGGATCATACTTATACATCAACAGTAATATACATACTCACAAAACCATTATTCAAAACATTGTATGATGAGCTGATAAATAAAGAAAAGGTTATCTAAAGTTTATCGGGACGTTTAATAATCGGGTCACCAATTAAATGTAGTTATTTAGAGATGACTACATAATCGAATAAACAAGTTATAAAAACGGCAAAATAATTATCTTACCCCTTATAATAACATCATCTATAGGTGTACGATGAGAAAGTGCTTTTTTACACTAAACTATTCAACAGTAAGAGTTAAAAATAAGTATTAAAATCGTAAAAATGCAATAATTGGTAAATTCTTAGATGCCAAATAGGAAGCAACACTTATTGTCACACATTCCGAGCGCGCGGCGAGAGTGAAGGAATCGCGCGCGACACGACCGGCCAATGGCGCGTCTCGAAGCGAACTACGGCTGAAAACATTCGCTTCACGGAGCGTCGCGCCGGCACTACCGGCCCGTACTACGATATCATTGTGGCGAGGCTGCAGGCGGTGGGCTTAGGCGGGCGCTACGAAAGCGGCTACGATGGCTGAAAAATAATTCGCCGAAGAGAAATTAGGCGCGCTCCGACCGCGACAGTCCATCTATCCGCTAACGCCGACGTTCGCTGTTTCGATACAGCGCACGAGCCGACCCGATTAATACTAAGTACACCAATAAATATTGATGCTGGCTCTTTTGTCTTGCGGAGGATTCGTTTCTTTTTATTAATGCTTAGGCATGCTTACATTTGTTTGACAAATCGAATGTATAGGTCCTTTAGATACACCAGTCACGGCGTAGAAGAGAATGAATATGAACGATACCCTCATATACTGTACCGCATTTATTGACTATTGGGATATTTAATTTCAGCATTGTTTTATATGGTTTTTTTGAATATAATGGCTTTCATCCTTTATCTGTAACTGCAATTGCTTAGTAGGGATGCATATCTATAGTAAAACTTTCGTGTTATCGTGTGTACATGTTAGATGTGTGTGTGTGTGTGTGTGTGTGTGTGTGTGTGTGTGTGTGTGTGTGTGTGTGTGTGTGCGTGTGCGTGTGCGTGTGCGTG
>DWQT01001785.1:0-15705 GCA_018244895.1 Myscelus amystis hages
GTTCTGGGTGGGAATCGAACCCACGACCTCCGGTTCCACAGTCAGGGTCTCTAACCGCTCGACCACGAGGCCAGTCAATATGTATATGTATATCTAATGTTTCGTGTGTGTGTGTGTGCTTGTGTGTATCTAATAAATGACACGCAAACAACAGAACAAGATGGACGGCGACATTCCATTCATTGCAATGTAATCACACGTTCGTTGCTCGCAATGCGACCGACGTATAACTACTGTTATATATTAGAAATGTCGAAATTTTCTCGCTGCACCCATTATTTTGGCGTTGAAACAAGCGCCCGACGTAACATTTTCAATATCTCGGACGTAACTCGCACGACACGAGACCGGCGGGCGTGTGAGGAACGATCGTTTTATTTGAAAATCCACCTTTTCTTTGTCACAATCGAATTTATTCCACAAGTGCAGTGAGGCACAGTTGTCTCGTCACTATATTTGAACAAATATGCGGGAAAATAATAGTAATATCTTCCACAATCTCCATGAAACTCATGAATTTCAAGCCGGCTTCGTACATTTTGATGATGCTTTAAACCCAAAAAAGTTGGCACAATTTCCATATAGGTAATAGGTAGGTAGGATATACTTTAAAATTTCAATATCTAGATCTAGAACCACCGTATTGATGAAACATGGGGACCGCCAACATAGCATTCCTTGTTCTTCTAAGTGAATATATATTAAAGATCACAGATACACATTTGCAAATGTACATTTTGTACACGTTAATGAAAACACAACATTTGTTTTAAAGAGATAACGCCGCTTAGTCGCTGGTGTGTTAGGCATATTATCTTCCTTGATACTAAAACTCGAATGTAGCGTTATTCTCGTGTAATCTACCTGAACACCTACAAACGACCATTAAGCCGTACAAATTTGTTGTGCACGTGATATAACAACGATAATCTTACGCCAACTATGTAGTAATTAGAAACTACGCTGTAAACAATATCAAGCGATGTTAACTAACACTTATACGAAATCGCTATTAACATTGATTAGTTCTTAGTGCAGTGGTTAGACAAACTGATTGCTGTTTTGGAGATCCTGGGTTCGATTTCCGTCCACGACAAAAATACATGTGATGAACTCGATTATTTATTCAATGTCTAGTTATAAAAATATCTATATTCGAATATACGCAGTGTATTAGTTTTCTAGTCGCCAGAATACAAAATCGGCCTAATTCAATCAGATTAAGTGTCCTAAAATATTGTTATTGTTAATGACACTCCAATTAATGATGCAGTAGGTATTTAACCACAGTAAATCAGCGTTTAGAAATTCCGTTATACTGATACACAAGTACATTTCACATACATACTTAGCTATATGTCTATTTCGTTTATTTCAAAAATGACAAATCTCCTAACGTCATGTCCAATTCAAATCTAGTTATGCTCTAAATCAATTAACGTGCGATGAAACAAACGATATACCACCCACGAGCATCTACAAATAGCTAACAACTTTATAATGGTCGCTCAACCCGGAACACAGGGGTAATATTATTCCTACCAGCACGTGTGAGCGCGTAAAATAGGTAATACGTAATGCTAATCAACGCATCCCTAAATTTACGAAAACTTACGAGACTTTTAAAATCAAATATCACTTTGCTATAACGGCGAAGGAGAATACGGTGGTTTTTGACTCAACAGCTCTTTTTAACTGCAAACAGCTTTATGTCAAACCCTTGCTGATGATAAGCATCTTTCCTTCCAATCGTAATACGCATTTCTTGCATTGCAATTGACGTTTTCCCACGTACGTATGATGTGAATTACATGAATAACATTAAAAGCCTTCAAAGCGTCTGTGATTAGCAAATTGGCTTTGAATAATGGGGTAACGAAACTAGAATCCAATGAACGCTTGTTTAAATGCGATTAGCGTTGATTGTTGGCTGCATTGTGGATTTAAATCGGCATTTAAAACACGTACACGACAGCTTTGAATTGAACCGATACCCCCTAATTGAACTATCGCTGAGCTTAACACAATGTATTCCTGATGTATAGCGAATAACATTAACTTAATACAAACGTAACATAACAAAAAACAGTTTGTTTTTTTTTTCAAAATGTATTTATTCCAATGTTGGATACCGAAGTTCTAGTGCGGATTAGTAGATATCGCCCACCTTTGAAAATGTTATAAAAAATCTAAAGTGTGCGACTTTCGTACAATGCTTTCCTTCGCGGTTATCGCGGATATCGCTAGTGAAGCAATAGTACTTAGTTTCATAAAGTTAAAATAACTAAACTGTCACAATTTATGTTGCTACACAAAAAGCTCTAATTTGTATAGGCCCTTCGATTCTATTAGTATTTATATGTTTCCTATTGTACACATTACAAAGCTTAAAATATATTTCTCTTTTTAATTTAAAATTTAAGGCCTTTAGAGTGCTGTATATGATAATTGTCAGCGTTGTATGTTTACGATCTAGACCGCAAATAAAAGGGTTTCGTTACGGTATCGTTACTAAGATATTACCCCTCCAAAACCAATTTATCTTAAGACGCTTTTTCGCTTTTCAGACAAAATCCCGTCTATTCGTTACTTTATCATAAAAAAACTAAGTCCTAGACAACGCAGGGCGAATTGTTGCCCGTTGAGTGCCGAGGAAAGGACAAGTACATAATGTAGCTTAAAGTACCAAACAGCTGTTATCATTAGTAACACTTTTTATTGTTCCAATGTTTGACACGGGTATCCTCTTAGGACGCAGCAGGTGAGAGCCATGCAATAATATATAACATTATTGCTATATCTACTTATTTTATTTACACGTCCGTATTCTAGTTGTTTCGGAGACGGAAATCAACTTATAAATTCACTTGTACAATCCACACGTAAATGTAATCAAATTGTACATTTCTATGTTCATATTGTACAGTTGTACAATCGGATAAATACAGAGCAGTCGCAATCAAATTAAAACCGACATAATACCGTCAAGCTGAGTCTGGCGAGATTTTAATTTAGCTCAGCTTTCAAAGGAAATCAAAGGGATCACTTTTACTACGAAACCACATCGAGGCACTTTGGCGAATTTACATTTCGAAAAGCATTAGAACAATAAATGTTTAATCTCCATTTATACATTGCGATGACTGATTGTTAAACGTTCCGCTAGATCCGATGACTCACTTTGTCCGGGATTAATTTACGGAAAAGTAACAACAGTGCCTATTGTCATTTATAACTGGTTTCTGGTGAAAAGAGAATCCTTTTCTTAGTTAGACGCAGATAATTGTCCGTATACTTCGGTAACTTATGAGCGAATTGTAGAAGCGTTGAAAGCATTTTTTTACGCCTTGTTTCTCCTGACGAGGAATGCTTTAAATCGTTAATAATTCTAACAGAACGTATGACTTTTATAATATAAGAAACGAATCCAGTAAGTTTCTATTAATTTATTGTCTCAATCGATGTTAGGTTTATTATAATTTAGTTTTTTTCTATTTCAAGTATGCGGTATATGTCTTGTGTTAAAATAGTGTGGCATATCTCGTCCGCGCTACGCTACAGTTCGGTTCGCACTGAAAACTCGCTCCTGAGCCGAGTCATCTCGGATCCTTGGAAATGCGGCGCACGGTGAGTGCGACCTATTTCGCTGTTTTATTTCATTTGTAATGTAAATTTATGTAGATTAGTATAGATTATAAATATTTGTCACACAGACGTAATAAACAGTTCGTTCCATTCTTTCTTTTAATGTCAAATGAATGTGACATTTTTCAACAATTACAATAATTCAATAATAAACGAAGCGAACTAGGTAACGGGGTCATTAAAAAGATCCGCTCGACGAATAACAAAACAAATAGCACACATGAAACTTGTTTGTTTTGCGATATACGTACGATGAACGAGAGTGAATGATAAAGTCGCCAGAGCGAATGAAACAGTCGTGGGATTCATCTACAGCTACGTCAACAATTTGTCTCGTTTCACGTTCACTGAATGAGTTTATTTTGTTCACATGTCATGAGGTTATCGCACCCGTAGCGCCATCTATAGCGCTTATTTGATTAAAACTTGTATTTATCGTGAAAATGAGATACTATCTCAATTGCTAGAAAAATAACTGTTTATTAGAATAATGCTGTCGCGCTCAGTTTTCCCTCTCCAATTATATAAAATGCAATCTCAATCTTTTCAAAGCAACGGAGAGTAAGAATTTGCTAAGAAAAAGTGCTACATTTTAGATGACATAATCGTTTTTAATCAAGCGATACTAGTTATATCCGCTATTAGTTGAGTAGGAAAAAAAAATGTGTGAAAATTACATTGAATGAAAACGGCCTCGCTTTTATCTCCTCGCCTCGCTAAAGGTATTAAGATCGCTAATAGCGAGCTTTGAACATTCCACAATTACTGTAAGCCCCCGGCGAACTACGGTAATAACACAATTCTATCCTGAACGCCTTTCCATCGGTGCTAAGCAAAATGCAGCTCTATTTCCGCTGCGGACATTAAAGAGATGGTCCTATTAATTGACTGTAATTCAATGATCTCAGTTTAGTTGCTGTATTTTATAATTAACATCAAATTTCATCGGATATTTTAAAATATAAACAAGAAAGTAATTAGGTTAATACAAAGTAAACGAAGCGAACAAGGTCAGGCTTCCCGCAGATGTATAATTGGCGCGACAGATACATAACTGAGGAAACAAACACAACATCGCCTCGGAGCAATTTGCGCTTCACAAACGATTATTACTTAACAATTTCGTGGAATTTCGGCCAAATTTCTGACATAAAACAACCGCGGGTATTAAATGTCAATCCTTTAACTTAATAGATCAAAGCGCCAGATCTGCGACAGGCATGTTACAGTTTTGAAGGGTGTTTCAGCAGCCGTGCGTAGAATGTCAAGTATTCTGTTGTCCCTTTCATGCCGAAAGCTCAAAGCTCCAGTTATTCTCCACAAGATCTCTAGTTTACTATAATATTAGCTAAACATCGCTCAAGTATATTTTTGGGCAATATTTCTATTCAGTTAAGGCTTTTAATGTAATTGGATTATTCAAAAATATCTCTTAACATCAAGACCGTATACAGTAAATGACATGAAATCTAATTACGTTTCATTTAACTAATCAAATGGTTTGCTGTAGCAATTGCAACAAAAAATATATAAAACTGGCAATAGATACGATCAAAAATACCGCTAACTAATGCGCGGGAGTTGCTAAAAATCTTAAAATTCGAGAAATCCAAATCTATGTTCGTGAAAATGTGTGTGCGTGTGAAAAACAAACACCATCCATAAACACAGAGCACACAGTTACTTAATTATTATACGAATATAAAGAAACATGACATGTGGCCAGAAATTGGCAGAACACTGACAAGGAAAAATATCACCCAACCACTTTACAGTATAATTTGATATTATAATTACTGGAATACCTCGTCTGGAGTAATAATTTGAAATTTACTTACTCGGGTATCAAACGAGGCGCCAGTGGAACCAGGACTCGGATTAATTATGGAGAGAACGCCTTTGTTAAGTAACAAACACTAAAACACTTTGTTAGTGAACGTAAAACGGTTGGTCTATTTTCTTCGGTATGCTGCCGACTGAGTGTTACATTAAATTATAATTACAGTTTCGTTTTCATTAATTAATTATTATATAAGTATAACAGTAACTAGAAATTATTATATAGCGTCATATGTCAAGAGTATTTGGTGCCAAATTGAGTTGCCAATCCTTTCGAAAAGTAATACATAAGTTACAATGTAAAAATACTTTTCAATAAATAGCAGTTAAAAAATGAACAGTACATATAAAAAAAATGGGAATGTAATTAGAAAGTAATTCCCAAAAAAACAGTAATTAGTACCTAATTGTACATGAAACTTGCTCAACAGTTATATCTCACGAAACGCGTTACGTAACAGGGTATTTGATAACAACATTTCTTAAAATTTAAACGAAACTCCAATAGCTCTGTCCGAATAACAACAGACTGAACATCGCACAGTTGTAACAATATTTCTTAAAATTTTAACGAAAGTCCAATAGCTCTGTCCGAATAACAACAGAGTGAACATCGGACAGTTGTAACAACATTTCTTAAAATTTAAACGAAACTCCAATAGCTCTGTCCGAATAACAACAGAGCGAACATCGGACAGTTGAATATGAAACAGACAACACGGGGACGCGAGCGAACATCATTTACACGTGCAATAATATCGAAACAATACTGAATAATGCAACACCGGGATATATGCAATGGGTGGCCGCAATAACGTGAGACGATTGAACGACGTGAATGTTAAAACGATTATTGTAAAGATATATCAGACACCTTCATACATACAAATGTCATACAACGTATGTGCCATAGAGATAGGCCACGGCACGATTTCAAACGAACACGATCCAGACAAACTAAGACCTATGTCCATTAATGACAGTCTTGTCCTCACCTTTTATTAGTACTCTGATTTAAAAGACACAAACACAGAAAAACACCTTGGAAATATCTATACCAATATCGCAAAATTCTTAGCATGTTTGAACGAATTCCAGCAGAAATCTATCCTACGTATTTCGATGAAAGTTTTATAAAATGTTTTAAAAATTCCAGAGATACTCAAAGTTTCTACCTAACCATGTTACATGACTATCAATATACAGCTTGCGAAGCGGGCGGCAACGACGTACGTAGATATTATAACTAACATGATTTGTTTCAAAGAGAAATAATTTAAAAGCGATATAAATAGCAGTTATAGGACTCGAGCTCGGCTAAGAACGGCTATCCAGAGTCTCTCATGTTCTGCAGATGTAGAGAATTAAACTACTTTCTGGGTGACCATGATTCAATGATTTTTTAGGACAATAAACCAAAATATTCTTATAATTTATAACATTTGATTTAAGAGCATTGTAATATTAAAGTATTTTTTAAATAAAGTTCGTTATTAAATCTGCATTAAGAATTATGTTGCTACAGCGTTGAAATTAAATTACACATATTTTAGGATATTGTAAATAGTTAATATTTCGGTGAAACTATTACCAGATTTTTTCCCTTTCCATAATTACACCTTTGAACACGCGTCTCCTCTCACGACCGATCTCTGACGAGGCGGATAACAAATACTACCTGTACATAGACTAACAAGTACAAACTGGACTAATATTACTAACAGTCCCATTACTAACGATTACTCAAATAATCCTTATTAACACCTGACTAAATTTATCCTAACAGTCCCATTCTTATAACCTCAGAAGAGCGAATACACGTGATTGCTGCCTGATCATTTGCTATTCTCTTCGTAGAAAAAAATCCCAAAACTTCCTTCTCTTTCTATCATCCAATCCAACAGACAAAACACTATTAGGGTACGAATTAAGACGATAAGAATAATACGGTGCTCCCGGGCAAGTCGTTCCAAAACTAATTGTTACCCTTGAACCAATGTAGCCGATAGATAAGAGGAAAAATGTTCATTCGCGTTCAACTTGGCTTTAAAAGTACTCTTTATCCAGCATTTACTGGGAAAAGAAAAGTTACCAGCGTCTGCGGTTTGCGAGAATTTCTCCTTGAGACGAACGATATTTTCAATTCCAAGTAAGCGAGTGGAAGCATTGACGACGAATGCCACAAAAATACCGTAACAATAGACCTGTTCTAGAACACCGTGGAAACAGTTACGATAACGCACCTCCTGTTTTTTTTGTTGATTTACTTTTTACTTCTACGGTCTGCAGTCACCGCAGCTGTCCACTGCGATCGCATTTTTTTTTTCATTTATCAAAAAAAAACTAGCATCAACTAATATTATAACTGGAACAATTCCTTACACGGTTATCTGATTCCAAATTAGGTAACTAAATACTTGTGGTTTGGTAACCGGACTACTGATATACATACATTAATACATTAATACAAACTGCATAATGTTTAATACATACATAACATATTTATTACGTCCTGAGTTCTAACAAATGTCTATCATTTCTCCATGTGAAAATCGAACCCACAATCTTCGGCTCACCAGACGGGTTTTTTAAATTAATTCTAACCAGTAAACCAGGAAGCCAGTCGACAATTATCCCGGGTCTGAATTATTATCTACCTGGGATAAGCCTGGTAACCAATACGCATAAGTACCTACCCGTTCACTATATTTATATTAATAACAATCTTAAAAACACAACATAGAATAAACCACGAGGCTTCGTTTCAAAGAAAATATTATCGAAGTCGTATTTATTGTGCGAAGGAGCGGAGTAATGTAATGTTTTCTGTTTTAATTAAGAAAATGGCTGAATGCTTTCACTCGCGCCGGCGGAAATAAATCGAAGTGGTTTCGCTAAGAAATAATGTAACTAATTGCAAACGGTTTATTATCTGCCCTTGTAAGTGCGAAATGTGTTTTATTCTCTAATACGTTTAGGTGAATTGTGGAAATTTGTCGACTGAAGAATTGATAGAATTTATTGTTATTTATTGACCGCTGTGTATTGACGGTATTGCTTCCATATTGAGTGCAAATTAACAGACTTTACACAACTCAGAGAACATTATGAAACTAAAGTTGTATAGAATTCCTACGATACCTTCCTTCGTCTTAATAACAAGTGATAATTTACCAGTATAACCAATGTAGCTTAATAAAGTCAGAACTGACACCCACGATTTGAACCGCAGACCTGCTGAGCAGAATTCTAATATCTAAACATGTACTTTACGTACCTACTCAAATTATTAGAACTGTCTTAAAATGTACACGAATACTTTGCGCAAGAATAAACGACATACATTCCAAACATTCCACAGTTATGTCAGTAAACAACAAAATATGAATATCCAACGTGAACAAACACAGTAGAGAATTGCCGGAAATTGGTAGCTCATGCATCGCTATGCACTATACCGCTATGCACTATACATACATTAAGTAACACTGTTGCAAGTTCAACATGGAACGAAATCAAGTTAGGAGCAGCCGGCACCATCCCGGCCCTTACGTAACTGCGTTAAGGGAAACTTGCTTTGATCGAACGACCCAGTTGTGTATAAGATACAATGTGGCCGCAAACCGAAAATTACTGTCAATAGTTGGCAACGCAATATACATACAATGTTCGATAATGATCATCTACGACCTAACATTACGTTATCAACCGACCGTGGGTACAACAACAGAGAGACGGACATCTCAATTAAGATATAGAAAATTACATATTCATGGAAATCATTACAATAACATTGGCATCTGTATCTCTACAATCGAACAGTCTAATTCATATATCACCTGGCGTTTTAAGGTCTCCAATATGAATATCGCTGGATCCTTATCACAACACTCAAACCCGAAATTCCATGGCTGTAACCCTTTGCGCACTCCACTGCTGGGCACATTTGCCACTAGCGGTCACTCATACAACTGTTGACCGCATTCGGTCTCGCTTATTTAACCGCGTCAGAACTAAAAGCACTTCAAAATTCCATACAGACGTAATTGTAGATTAATTGGACTCTTGAAAAATACTTTAAAACTTTAAAAGCCACGACAAACTAAAAACGTAACGTAAATTACATAACATATTTATTTTACGAGAAAATAGTTTGTCGTTGTGCCTCGTGTGCGCCATTAAAGCTCAAATAGTGTTCTATTGTGAGTTAAAAGCCTTTATCGCTGATGGCTCATTCACAAGTGGATAGATTAAATGGCTCTTTCACAATTTAGCTCGAGTATATGCCTTAAGTGCTTACTTCATGGCGTAAAAGAAGCTAGCAAAAGTGAAATGTAATTACCAACGTCTCACTTAATCCAGTTAAAAGTTAGAAAAAAAGCCTTCCGTCTTTGCGCGCTTTGATACTTTTTCTTGGGAGAAGATGGAAGCATAAATTCAGTTACGAAGTGGCAAAGTGAACTTCAATTTAAATTAAAATGCTCGCACCATAGTTTAACTGGCCGTAAGTTGATATTAAAATGAATTGCTCGTTAAAACTTCCTTACTTAATGTGTGTTATTACGAATGTCCGGTTGCACAGTAACTAACCGAGCTTTAGGGTCGCTCGCATTTGTCGTGGCGAAGCGGCTCTCCAAATTCCATTTCTCGCGCTCACGGGGATCACATGTCACGGGTAGCGATACACTTCGCGGTTACGGTTTTTAATATTCACCATATTCTTCCTACAAATAGTTGAGGTATTCTCCAGCGCTGTGCTACTTTTTACATGGTTTACGCAATATACAATTTGCGATACGGTTTCTCGAAAGGCATCGGAGCAACAAAGTCATCCGGATCTGTTGACCTGGTTGCGTCTGACGCCAATACGGGTCAAGATTCACCCTCATCAATATCGAAGTTCAAATTTTATGTACAGGCAGGTGCTTGGGAATACGTACGGTGTACGTTAACGCCCTGATTGTTAATAAATGGAATGTAAAACGTCGGGATCCTTTGAAGTCTCAATATACGATACATTTTTCTCTTCGAATCGTTCGCGTTCGGTACACTGAATCGCTTTTTGTATGGATCTCATACAAAAAACTCATTGGAAACTGTTGACCTCGTTACTTCACACGCGAATCTAGAGTCACGATTTTCCCTCATCAATATTCGAGTACAAGTAATGAGTATTTTAAGTGAGGGGTGTTTGAATTTTTATGTAATGAAATCCTTTCACGAATACACTGACCGACCGGCTGGGCAAGTCTTTATTCAGACTGATTTCGAAACTGATGGCCGTGTTTTAAATGTTTGTCCAGTATAGAAATATACACCTTTCTTAGTACCCAGCTGTCTGTTTCGTTCACGTCAGACTCCGCTTAGTTGATCGGAATTGAATTATCTTAAATTTATTATTATATCCAATTTCTACATTAGAATTTTTACAGATTACTTTATTCATTTTCTATCTTTCCAGTCATTGGTAAACATCATCATTATGAATTTATTCGAATTTATACGCTGAATAATTTCGACACGAACAACATTTCCGCCATCTTTATTTCAATTCGTTCATCATATCTGAATATTATGGGACAACATTTTAGTATCAGCCAGTTGAATGCAAATTAACATTTTAAATATTAAATATCTTTCATCTATTTCCGTTGTTTTATTTATATTCAATATAGATTTTTGGAACGAAGTTCCGTATCGCTTCTCACGAAAAGTTGTAACGACACTTTTTATTTTTATGTAACAAAGTTGGACGATAAGCCCAATACATAAGGTTTGTTACATTTGTATGCTTGACTGACTTTTAGTCCGCCTCTAAATTGTAATAATAATAATTGAATAGTTTCGGGATATATTTTCTAAAATACTATAGTGATACTATAAATTTTCTTTACCATATATTTGAATTTAATTTATTGATACCTATTAGAGAAACTAAATACCCGTCATGATCTGAATTCAAATAACTATTTTAACGTAATAAAACTCGCTAGGAATGTTTACGTATTAAAATAAAACGTAACAAAAGTTTCAACTCCGGGTCAAAAATGTATGTACACACTGGCATAATATTAGTATGCAATATTCGGTTTTAGTTCGAAAGCTTTTCGTATAAGAAATAACAACATTATATTATTTGTTATACGAAAAACTTTGAAAGAGTGCAAAGTTGCACGGGAAGCGTCGCTGGGGGAGACTGTATTGGGAAGCTTTTAGATGGAAGACGTTGAAGTTTCAATCGATTTCGTAGAAGCGAGGATAGATAGCGTGAAAGTCAAATAACTTATAAATATACAAAAGACTGACTTGATAGCCACTGAGAGTAGTGAACTTAAACTCATATGAATAAAGATCATATTGTTTTTTTTTTTTTGATATCTTATTGGTTCGAAATTTAAAAATGTTCCTAATAAAATGAACCCGATTGGACCTATACTAAAATAAAAATAATTGTATGTTTGAACGGACATAAATAAAAATCTATTCAATGGATTTTAATAAAAAGTATTTTAAATATTCTTTACATTCCCAGAAACGCTTTAGACTTCAATTTCAGGCTAAGATTTCTTATGACTGACTTTCAATTTACAACCCGTGGAGCGGACTAAAACCTCTAGTTAATTAATAAAAATAATTAAAAAACACTCATTGACGACTGCTCTTTGAAGCTTGCGGGCCAAAAACGCAATTAATTTTATTTTATTAATGAATATGAATCTCGGCTTGCTAATTACATCTATTATTTCATTACAAATAATGCTATCAAAAAATGTATGTCTTTAGGAACGAGTGTAGCTATTTCATTGGATGGATGATAGCTGTGGATACTTTTTTTTTAAATAAAGAAGAATCAATCACCTGTGTGGATAACGTTTTACATTGACGCGAGCACTAGTGCATTTTTATATGGCACCTTCTTGAAAATACCTGTAACTGATCTAATCATTTAGAAATTCTAAGGTGGTGCTTATGAACAATTTGGGCGAGTCTAGTTTTTAGGGAATGCCTTTGTAAACTGATCGCCTACCCGTCGAACTGTTGGGTTACATTAATTAATTCAACAAAAGCCTTTG
Organism: Myscelus amystis hages; assembly: GCA_018244895.1. Taxonomy (NCBI): domain Eukaryota; kingdom Metazoa; phylum Arthropoda; class Insecta; order Lepidoptera; family Hesperiidae; genus Myscelus; species Myscelus amystis. The sequence goes on from DWQT01001785.1 coordinate 12,558, forward strand.
GTGGTCCATCTCAAAGGAATAGACCGAGGCCTTGTTACAAATGAACATTAAGCGTACTATAATTTCAAAGCGTAGAAGATCTATATAGTCCTGTTTATTTTGTTTTCATGTCATTATTGGCCCTGTGTTTTCACTTTTGAAATGAATTCAGCCTCTATTCTTTGTCGAAATGTTTATTAGGTACAGAACACAGGAATTTAATTAATTTTAATGTTTACTTTGTCGATGGAGGCTAATGACTTGATTAGAATGACAAAAATGTTATGTTTATATAATAGACAATTCATTTAACTCTACTTTTTAATATTAGTATGATATTAAAAAGTAGAGTTAAATGAATAAAGTTATCAAGTTATCTAAAGAGCTATTTCAAACACTAAACAGGGGAATTATATTTACAGCATTTTTCTTCGAGATAATTTACGGGGAGTGTTATTTATTGCTGGTGTTTTTCAGTTTCAAGATTGTCTACCTTATACGGTATCCAGATTTTTTAGAAAATTAAATAATTTTATTCCACTGCTAAAAGAGTGTAAAGATTAATGAGAAATACTTTATCAAATACCCGATGAAAATAAATGAAAGAATACTATTCAATACTAAATATGAAGGTATTTACTTAATGCAAACGCTTACGATAAATTGCCATTCATTTAATGACCGCGTTTGCCATGTAATGAAGTGTATGATTTATGGCATTATATTAAGCCAATGGCACACGAACATGCAGGCTACGGGGTATAATCGACGCTTAACGTTAATGTTCTACATTTAATTAGCTTTTCCTTTCAGACTGCCTGATGTTAAGTACTAACTGCCAACCATAGGACAACTGATTCCAAATTCAAATATGTAATACTAAAATGTATTCATAAAAACCACCACGCATGCTTTACTAGTAAAAAATAAGATATTAGAATATGTCTGAGCGAGTTGTTTTTATTATAATGCGTTTGCCCACCGCACCCTACAGACGGAAACACAATATCAGAAGCACTCCTGTTTAGTGACAGAAATATGTGTTACCTTCGTAAATTAGGTAACCTTTTCGTGAACAAAAATTATTTCATTATAATGGCAAAAAATATTTCAACAGAAAGGCGGAATATTGAAAGACGACAATGACTTCATGCAAAAACTAACTTTGATCATCTAAAATCTCTGAATTGCTACTAGTCAGTATTAATACCTTAATTAAATAACAGACTTGCCAAACTCTTCAGTTCTTTCCAAATTCTCAGAGACAGAAAGATATTCTCGTGTACCTCTAAATTTAGCGGAATTATCTACCTTGCACAGGACTAAAATTTTCGTGTGTGCCAGAACAAAGTAAACAGTTACATTCATATGTACCAAATACCCAGGAGAAAATGACAGAACCGTGTTGACTGTGTCGGAGTAAATTTAGTGATGGTTGTTTGCAGAGATGCGTTAACAAATATTAATTTTATTGGACTATCACAGTTTCACTTTGTGTACCTTGGTCAATTGATTAGTAATACAAATTGTACTAAAAATTGATAACAGTTCTGCAGTGTATCATATGTAGATACCCAACCGGTTTTCTTATATTACATATTTAATAACTATCTATTTATCTTTTGCATTGTGAATTGTAAAATGCCAAATTGTTCAAAGGCCAGATGCGGTGGACCGAAATGCGTTACAAAATTTACAATATCATTTCTAATAGTATAAATTACAAACATGAATGTCTCTATTTAGCTGAATACAGATTTCTTTGTCAATTTGCAATAAATTTTAACACGCAAATAACAAAGTTGGTCAGAGAAAGCAAATGTTAGCGAACTCAATTTAAGTTACTCGCTTGATTGCGCCAAGATCAAAGTAAGACAACTGTGTACTAAGTCAGTGGGGATTACAATGTTTTTGTTCTGCTTTAATTATTACATATTAGCTATTACCTCCTATAAAATTTTATTTTGTTCACCGTCATACCGTTGTTACGCCTTATGTGTACCAACCCAACTTTCATCTCCGTCGTCAGCGCATAAACAACTCACATAGATTAATTATAAGACCTAACCATCATATAACCGTATATAACACGTATGTTAATCAGAAAAAGGTAACAGTATCTTAAGTATTTCGCCGCATTTAGGCAGCGTGGTAGACTATGGCCGAAATTCCTCTCACTATGAGAAGGAGACGTGGTCCAGAAGTGGGCCATAAAAAGGGTTAAAAGAGACAAGAGAGGTGTCAAGGGACACCCGGATGGAACGAAATTCCTTTCGATTATATTAACTTTTCGTCTGAATATTTCGTTTGATTTTTTTCCGTCTAGCCTCCTTCGTTCGAACTTCGTTCCAAAAAAAATCTTAAGTACTGTCTACTATAAACTCTGTGTCTTTTATTTTTTTTATTTTAAAAGCAGTGGGAAACTCGATTCACTCGATGCAAACAAAACAAACTACAATAGAGGGTTCGTACGTGTTAATGTCACAGCCGCTCGCATTACCTGCGCCGCCATCCGCATAATTCGTTACGCATGAGAGCGTCGCGATCATGCTGCAGATGCTACGAGCTTTACTGAATAAATATGAACAGCGCGATATCGAAATTAAACCCTGGACAGTGCACAGCGGAATACGAATTAAATTAAATAAAATTCACGTTACACTGCGAGGTTTTTTTTGTCGCAAAAAACCATAAGTTACAATAAAAAAGTTACAAATTGCCAATAAATTGAAATAGGAACATGTATTTATTTATACTGTATTCTCGACTGATGTCTTACACTGTGTTACATCTCGTTTGGTCTGCGAACAATTTCGTATTCCAATTAGCGAGCAACTTCAACGTGTACAATAGATTCTTGGTACATTGTCCTTGGTAAACATTCACTCTAAATACGCCTGTTTCACAACGCACCAAAAGAAATGTACTGAAATGTAAAGTCAAAGTGAAAAATAAACGCAAATACGTAAGATCTGGAGTCTGCTGCAACCATACTGATCCAGTGCTGATTGATTGATTGATTGATATAAGAGTTAGTGGGAAACCTGTTGTTGGATGGTTTTAAGTCGCCTTTTGGTTGATGATTTTTAAACCCAGATGCACGGTAACGATCGTAAAAATTTACGATTGTAAATGTTACCTTTTATTAATGGTTTTATATCAGCGTTAT
>DWQT01001786.1:0-15700 GCA_018244895.1 Myscelus amystis hages
TTCACATAACACAATCCTGTTACTGTCTGTCCCATTTGTAGTGCTATGAGAGGTCTCTCACTTAAATGTCTACTCACTTGCAAAAGCATGTAGTCGAATAGAAATGCAGGTGCCGCATGGGATAATTTTCCGATAAGACGCCCTTGAGGTTTGATGTTCTCTTTGGAAACTCGTTTCATAATGTGCTTAATTCGTTGTAAAGAATTTCCGCGAACGCGCATCAAAGACGGTATGCGCTCACCAGACTCGTTCTTCCAACGCGAATACAGGCAGTAACTAAAATACATAATATTTTTATTAATCAGTCAATCTATGATAAATTATTCAATACTGTGAAAACATTTGTTACCGGCACTGGTATGGATATAGCTTGAGTAACGTGTAAACCTCCTCGGCCATACAACAGTTGCCCTCCATTAGAGTAAGAGCCGGTAGTATTGCAGTATCTAATACGGTGAGGGCTTCGTGATACAAAGGATCTTCCTTTAAAGAGCGAGATGTTCTTAATATGCGAATTATCTGAAATGTAACAAATGTAATAATACCTTATAGGGGTTCTTAAAACTACATAAAATGTGGTAATAATTTATGAGCCTCACTTTGTACATCAATATAGGGTCGTGATGAAGTGACGGTCCCAATAATACGAGGGCCGGTATAACTGTCTCGCGCATGTCGCCGAATGTTCTACAAGCCGCAGGTGCCAGACTTGACTTCAATGGTGGAACTGGTTTGCCTATAATTTTTGGTGCTACTCGACAATGGCTGAAAATAAATTGGCATTTCAATGATTACAGAACCATGTGGCTGTTCTAGAACGGACAGAATTAGCAATCATATATTTAGATCTATATTCAAGACTTGGGAAAACCATAATTAGAAAGGCAGGAGACAATTTCCACAACAATATTGTCAATGAACATTGAGCATCCACAAAAAGGATGGTGCACTTAGCAAATGAGCTACTTTTATTTTAATTTATTATTGCGCAAGAATAATCTAATATTGTATCTTACTTTAAAATACACATTAGATTTGAACACAATTGAAGAAAACCTAAGTGTATAACAGGGATGGGCCGAGTACTCAAAGTCGGTAATGGACATACATAGTCGGCGATTTTTCCACTACTAACGCACATGCAGGCTTTCTGTAAACAGTGCAGCCAATACACATAATTCTCTAATTAAATCAAATAAAATTCAATTCATACATGAAAATTTACTACTTTGAAGCAAGTTTATACATATTTTTGCAACAAATCTATATAAATCCATACCAAGTAACTCGGGGGAGTACTCGGCTGTTTTAAAATCAAACTGAGTAAAACTTGGTACTTGATTACTGGTTATAACTTCAACTCTCAGCTTAACTCTCTAGTCTAAACTAGTTCCTTTTCTACAAAAATCCGCAAAAAAAATAACAACTTATGTACATAAGAACATGGAAAATATACTTACTTCCTATAGAGTGGTTCGACCAAAGCATTGAGCATACTACACAGAGCCAAAGCTGGTCTAGGAGCCATACTAGTAGTTGGCAGACGTGCAGATAAGGCTGCAAATTCATTCCAAGCTGTAACTTTCAGTAATGCCTCACCTAGGACCAACTTCTGGTTACTCCAATATTCCTACACATGAACAAAGATTAATATGATAATATGCTTTATCACTTTGAAGTCAATTCTATCTCATACAAAATGTATGCTTGTGGGCTCAATTTGAATGGTCTTGATAATTTATTGAATTATAAGAATGCCCTGTGTTATAAAACTTATTTACTACTACCTGTGGATCAGCTTTCTCCTCAATAAATTCAGTCGGTCCATTAGCTTGAGGTCCCTTAGTTGATACAATATTGAGCTTACGTATATAATCTTGCACTAATTTTAGTTCCTTATCTGCTTCTTTGGCCATCACCGAATCATCAGGACGAAGCTAAAAATAAATATGAATGAACTTCAAATTTATGATACAAATATTTAATATTGGCTTCAACATCGGGTGGATTAAAATGATTGACTCACCCATGGATATATGTCATCTAAAGATATAACTTTGTGTTGTAATAATAAAGCTATGACGGTCATCAATGGAGGAGGTTCTCTGTCATTTTCTAAGTCCATATTGCTAAGTTTAAATCCTAAAACTTCCGATATCACTTGAGGATCACCCATGTAACTCTTAATAAGAGATATAAACAATTTGTCTAAATGTGGTCTTGCCTCAAATGATTCTAAAATAATGTCTAAAACTCTATTTGGGTCCAAATTAAAGCAACCTGGAAAATGTTAAATAATGGTTGTAATTGATTAAATACTAGGAGTGTTTAGTGCACTGAAAACAGTCCAAAGCATTTTGCTAGTGTTATAAAAAGCAATATTATATTAATATTATTATATCATCACACCAGACCTTAATAGGATAGCAGAAAGCATAGGTGCTAAACATCTCTATCCTTCCAAGCCTGGCGTGATGGTATATTAATGATACTAATAAATAACAATATGACCTATAAGTGACTGAATAATTTCAAGCAACGTCTTCCATTCAGTATTTTCAGATACTTCTTGATTCAATTCAACGATCAATTTAGCATATCCTTCACTTTCTTCACGAAATAAATTGAACTTGCGTTGTTTATAGCTGAAAAAAAAATACATATTCAATCTTCTATTTTAACTTAACATTACATAAATATCTAAACAAATGATTCAAATATATTTACTATAATTTAGTTTTTATCTTGATAAATTTAGTATAAAATATCTTGCTTTTTAATGTTCCCACATCCTGTAATGTATCTATTTCTAGTCTTTCTTTTAACAATTTGTCAGATATAAATGACTCCACTTCTCTGACCATAGTACAGAAATTGGACCTTTCTTCATTCTGCACATCTGTGCATGTTTCAGCATCTAATACACATAACACATCTAATATGATTGATGGTATATCAGCATGCTGAACCTGAAATGAAATAATAAGAAGGACCTAATATTGTTGAGTGTATATAGACATTGATGATCATACTAAGATATATGTGTATGTATTTGATCACCACATATATTTCTTTATTACTTGAACATGTTTACGGACAATTTAAGGAAAGCTTGAGAAACACTTTTCAATAGTATATACATGGCAGGTTGCTAAACATGAAACTCGGTTTGCTAGCATGCCTCTAACATACAATGTTCAATCTGCACATAAATGTATGTAATGTTCATGGTCTCCTATGAATATAGTGAAAGCTTCTTATTCATGGTTTACTGATTTGCATTTTCTTTATGTGTGGGTGTGAAAACTCAGATTCAGTGTTGTTTATTACTGATACTTACAGAAATTTCACGAAGTACAGATATAATAGCATCTCGTTTTAAATTCCCTCTTAGGCCACAAAGCAGTAGATCATATAGGATCTGTGATAAGCCAGAGAGCTTTCCAGATTTACTAAACAAAGGGCTTTTTGCTTCATCTTTAATATACTGTGTCACAGACTTAATGCTGCAAATAAAAGTGTTATGAAATAATGTACTATATTTCTAACGAAATAAGTAAAACTAATAATTTTTTTTTCGTTTCTTAAAACAGTTCACTATTCTCATGTAATAAATTGATCATTAAGAATATTAAAAAGCATAAAATTGTTAAACTACAATATTTAAATGTAAAACAATAGTCTTTTTAATGATTTAAGTTTGTTTAAGAACCAGATGAGAGAGGAGTGATCCGAGTGACGGCATATAAAGAATGGATACGTTATATTTAACGACTATTTGTATTACGACGACTATTAAATGTATTTCGACAGCTGAACATGAAAATTTAATTTAAACAATAAAAACAAAAATTTTAACAGCTTAATATTTTCAGTACAAACTTAGCAAATACCCATCCTTAATTAACCAAACAACGCAGAAACCTTTATCTATAATTAAGAAAAGACGACTAATAATCTTTGAAAACGCATTTATAATAGATAAAATACTTAATAAATAACTATCTAAGATACTGTATGTTTATTTTTCTATAAAATATACGCAAATTATCAGAAGCTTGAGTTACAAAGTATATATATTAAAATGCGAAGGTTACATATCAACATGTGGTTAATCAGAATAACAAGGTAAATAATTATGTACAAGCTTACAAATGATCTCGTCCAGATTTATCCCATGTTTTGCAGTAGTCAGATACAAATTTCGTAAACGTTCCCATGTTGTAAAACGTTACTTATTATTTTTATACCATTTACACAAGCACAACATACGCTGCAGCCATGATCAAATCTTTTTTATTACGTCACATTTGTCAGAACCAGACATGGAGCCTGGACATTTGCGTATCGAAATCGAAACATTGCATGCAAAAAACTATATTATTATTTTAATATGCAGTGATATGTACAATAAATGTTGTTTAAATAGAGGGATTTTTTGTTCAAGATTTAAAGCAACTGCAACATAAAGTTTTACAAAACATGTAGTATGTACCATATATTATTCTTTGAATATTCTGTATCACATTACTATTATTATCTTGGCCGGTATAATCAGTAAAATCTCTTTAAAAAAATTGTAATGTATTGTTTCTAGAGTTGCCATTTTTTAATAATCATGGTGACGTGCTACACCGAAATTAGCCGAAAAGAATTATTACCGACGATTTATTAATGTAGTTTTTAGCATTATACGTTTTTGATATATTAACCGACGAACGAATGATTTAAAAATTTTAGAAAAACATTTCGAATCCAAAAAGTAAGAAGCAACAAATGAATATTTTTTATCAAGTTATCTCGAATGTCTCAATATTTTGTATCAATGAAACCTAAAAAAAGTAATTTTATTAGCTTTTTTCGGGTAATGGCTGGCTCATGGCTCAACTTTTTACTTTCCACGACGCACAAGGGCATTGCGGCCCACGTTTTGGGAACTCTTACCGTAGACATAGACATAATGATGCTGCCAAATAAAATGGTTAAAATTGCCAATACTTTGGAAAATGTTTTTTCAAATATTTACTTATCAGTATTTAACTTACTGTTACTATGAATATGATAATAATATTACACCGTTTATCGTTCCCCATCGATTAAATATCGATATTGTAAGATCGATATTATAGAACATTGGATGTCATTGCATCGTATTTAAATTTTAAGACAATGCAACTGTCAGAGTCAAATCACACTACAGGGGAAAAAATAACCATTAAAACACAGAATAACTTAGTGTCTTGATATAGATATATGTATAATTTTAATCCTATCTCGTGTGTAACCTTTACATTCTTGCAATGCCGACATATGAATTAGCACTAATGCTGCGTGCCATGTCTAAGCCTGAAGTAAAAACTACGTTAAAACGGGTCTCGCATGCAATATTTAGTCGAGGGGGTATTATAAGGAATATTGAAAGTTTAGGTTTTAGGGCAATGCCTTATAAATCTAGTGCTCATGGTTTAGTACATCGAGAAGCAAACTACTTTATATTTCGAATAGATACGGCTACACGAGTAGTCTCCGATCTTAAGGAAGAATACAGTAGAGATGTTGATATTGTGCGACAACTTGTGTTTAAGGTGCCAGAGCATACAGAACACCATTGTACCTTGGAAGAGGAACTCTTACCACCAGCCTACCGCGCCGATGTACAGAAGATGATTGAAGTTGGTAAAACTCAAATGAACCGCTTTACATATAAATTCAAATACAACTCTGGCTTGGATTATTATCCTTTCCAAAAGTAATGTGTAGTTTGAACATTAGTTTAGTTTAATTGTTGTAATAGTATTAAATAAATTGTTAATATACTTATGAAGTTGTTAGTGTTTTTTGTGGTCGACGTGTACTGACGAACAAAATATTATAATATAACAAAAGTAATGACTATGATCAACATTGTATACATTTTTATTCACTTTTAATTCTAATGAAATAGAAATAAATGGAAACATACAAATATCTCAAACATTTATTTAACAAACATTTTGCTCAAATTGTAATATACAAAAAGGTACATATAAACAACTGAATCAAGGATATGATATAGACTTACAAGTAAGGATATTAACAATATCTTCCAATCTACAGTTTTGTAACGCTTCTCTTAGTTGTAAAATATTTTCAGTATTACAGTAGCTTCCTTGTAAATACAGTTTACACCAGTCTATATACCATTGTTCAATTGTAGCTGAAATAAGGCACAAGATCATTTTTAAATTTGGTAACGGTTTATAATAGTTGAAGTTACTAAAAGGATTTAAGGCCAATATTGCACTGGTTTGTCATATGCGAGGGTCCCTGTAACACTTGATAAATCCTGTGGGATAGGGTATAAAAATAATCCAAAAATGCAGAAGTCTGTGAAAAGCATCTAAACTCGTTAGGTCAAAATTAAATGTACCTTAAAATATACATAATAATATTTTTTCAATATAAAAATATGATGATTCCTAAATGTGAACAAGTTAAAAACAACAGACAAACTGAACTGAAGTCATTTGATTGACTACTACCCAGTTATGTCTTACTTGGTAAAAATAAAATTATATCCTTAGGAAACAATGTTTACTTACACACAAGTTCTTCAAAGTAGGTTTCTTTTGTATCATCACTTATTGTACTGTTTAATACCCGTACATAATCTGTACATAAAACTGGCAGTGATTCATCATTGATCATGTTATTATCTAAATCCAAAGCTCTGTAATAGGTAAAATAGCTAGATATAGTAGATCCTTTTGTTTCAGTTTAAATTTTTCAGTCTAAGTAACATTATGGCATTAAAATGTGTTGAGTCGAGTCGAGTCGAGTTGATTTCCCACCTGATTGCGTCCCTTAATTTATCCTCCTTACTTTTTTGGTATTCAGCTTCCATCAAATCTTTTAAACGTTGAAAGGGTGTAACACAAGAATCCTCAGAAATGTCTACAATCAACAAAAAATCAGATATTTGTAGATCACATGAAATTAAAACTATAGATTTTAATTCGTAGCACTGTCATTGTAATCAGACTCATTAAAAGAAATCTGAATTTATGATTAAAATCTTATTTAGTAATACATATACAAACCACACGATATATCCAATTGTATGCTTTTTTTCACTGAACAGTTTGATATAACGTCTCTCAAAACAGCTATTGACGACACATTATCCGATTTAAAAACCGCTAATCCTCGCCTGTGAAGTGAAGACTACATGTAGGAGTAAAATAAATGAGTAAACATTCTGCATGCTCAACATGCTTATAGAAGTCTTTTAAATAAAAGTTATACCCTGGTACACAAAACTCACTGATAACGTCCAACGAGAAATGTCCCCAACTGAGTATGTGATCGAGTAATAGTTACACTTGCAGCAGGCCTCGGCATTTCGCCGGGTAGAGCTTCGGTCAACCACGACGTCATTTCAGCCACAGAAAAGCTCCCAGATATACGTAACTCGCATGGGTATCTAATGATAAAATTTGATAATTAACATGTTAGCTGTGTTAAAATGTACGTGAATACACAAAGCAACATTACAAACACAAGGCAGCATTGATCAATGCTCAATAATATATCTAAGAGCTGGTGCAATTGAGGTGCGAAGAAGAAGCGCAAAAGGCTAAGTTTCATATAGAACCTGTTATCAAACTTGTCATAATCTTCATGTCTTGAATAATAAGGTAGAGCAGGAAGTTGCAATTTGATGAGACGTGCCACCCTAGGAGCGCCGGCAGGTAGGACATAGACGAGCACTTGGGCGGCTTCTGCATTTCCATTAACATTATCGCGCACACTGCGTATCCGCATCCAAAATCTTCTCGTACCCGCTTGACATCGCACTGTTGCTAATAAATCTGCTTTCGTGTCCTATACAAAGTAGAAGAAAAATTAAGGTTATTTTTATCGTTTTATAGTTCCGCTGCTAGACACTAATAAAATTTAGAAGTAGGTATGTACTTTTTAAAGTACTTTATTAATTATTTTTTTTTTTAGTGAAAAAGTCACAACTACAAATAGTAATAAAGGTCCGCGCTGCCCTTCTTTAACATAGACGAAAGAAAATATTCGTGGTATACTACATTACTCAAATGAGTTTAAAATTTAGTTTCTTTTTCTGCACAAAGGTCGGGAGAAAACTATCAAACCTTCGTACGTTTTTGAACATCCCACTGCTCTGACTCCATAACAAAGCTTACGCGCAAAGCTAAGCTTACTCCAGGGTTAGTAGGTAGGTAATGAAATTATTTCAGGCAGACACTGTTTCAAGCGCATAATTAACCTACGCCCACCGAAATTAAAATAAAAGTAAGATAAATTATTAAATTACCTGCGGCGTACATAAACTCAGTACAGCTGCATTATCTGTTTGAATATCTAACTTTTTGGTACAATAAATAAAAATCATGTCTAAAGACACTGCTGAAGTTACTTTCGCTTCTTGCCATCCATTAATAGTTGCGCCTGATAACTGTAAGTATTAAAAGCTTCAGATGTACACTATTAAATAAGTATTCTAAGATGGAAAACTATTTTATTACTAAATTGTTTTACATCACACTTCTAAGACATTTTTCATTTAAATGTAGCTTTTTAAAATTACGTTGCAGGTATTTTTTTTTCATATTATGTTAAAGCTCTCTGTAATGTAAAGTACAGTGTTCTTCGTTCTTCGTCGTCTACCCGGTTGATTGCCGTTGCCCGTTGCCCGTTACGCCCGGATGCCGTCAGCAGGACTAGTTGGACTAGATTTATTTAGTTCATATATAAATAAAGTGAGTAAGTGTAGACGTTAGTAGCATTAGGGAAAATCATAACTCACTTCAAGCTGAATATCCAATAAAGGCGGTACGGATACACCGACTTGGAAAGATCGTGTGTTCCGTTGATATTTATCCCTTTCATTTGCAGTTTGTTTCTCCAAACGTGCTACTTCTAATCTGTGGAATAAAATAATTACAACTGTACTCTAAAGAATGAACAAAGACAAAGGTAGATACTAAAAATTAGTGAAGAAAAATGTGACACTAATTATTATTATTAATATATCGTCACGCCAGATAACGGCTTAGAGAGAAAGCACCGAGTGTTATCTCTATCCCTACAAACTTGTCGTGCTTCTTCTACATTCATTACTCTCTTCATAAATACGACATTAAGTCGGTAGTTAAAAATAAATAAAGTAATATAATAATAAAGTAAATACCCACTCGAGTTTTGATCGCCGGGAACCAAGAGAATCGAGAGAAGTATTATTTAAACTAGCGGACAGAGCAGAAACGCGTCTGGACCTCAATGCAAATATGCGACCTGAAAAAGTTGCTACAAGCAGTTCATTTTCTTCTGATCCCACTGAACCGCCATTCACTGATGTTACAGGTTCGCCGCAAAACTGTAAATAGTTCAATAAAAACTATAAGAAATAGCCAAGTTATCATCAATATGATTTTACGAAATAAACCATTTGCTTACATATGTATATTTCAGTTTTGGTATATCGCTAAAGTTATCGTCGTTGAGCAGATACAGCTGAATGGAGCCATCGTGTCGACCGACGGCCAGGTGCAGCGCTCCGTGAGCGGAGTGCCAGCCGATGCAGACCACTGAACCCAACCCTCTGCCTTCTACTAAGCATTTACTAGATAACTTAGACCTGTAAAATTTGAACAACATATATGTTTAAGTTCAGATTGCCTAATTTTACAGGTTATACCCAATATGGTCGAATATTTAACTTTAAGAGTCACTTATATGACGCGAATACTTTCCACTTGGAAGAACATTACAACCTTCCTTCCTTTTCCTCTACCGTTACCGTTAAATACCGGTACCCAGTACCTTCCTCTACCGTTAAGGGAAGATTTCAAAAACATTGGTTAGTTGTTTTGAAGATTATCCCAAACAAACAAACAAGCAAACAAACAAACAGACCGACCATCAAACATCTACCGACTTCGAATTTATAGATTGATGCCTACTTCAATTTTAAAGATAGATGACTTAATCGTTGATTATGTAAATAATTGTCAAAACTCATACATACTCTTCATAAGATATAACACCAATAGAACCATCTGCCGCCCCGTAGAATGAATATACATCTTTGATACGTGATGCCGGTGGAGCGGACAGGCGGCAGGGTCCAGCGGGTATGTGCGTGCGAGACAACAATTGGCCACTCTCAAGAACAGCAGCTCCCTTGTTAGCTATGAGGATTAGTAATCGTACACGATTACCCTGAAATTGAATCGGGAATATTATCACGTTAAATTAATTTTATTTTTACTGCTTCACCCCTGAGTCCTAACGGGGTAGGCAGAAAGCACTGAGTGCCAAATGATATAAAATTAATAACTATTTGTATTATATTATAACAAAATTATTTTAGTCCTGTGTAGTGCGTTAGTTTATATTCGTAATGGCTTTTTACCCAGTGGGGAAACGAAGTGCCATAAGATCAATTAAAAACCTTACATTAGGTACAGGAAACGCTGCCATGTCGAGAACTCTATCATCACATGTATACGAGTAATGTTCTTGTAGATCTCGATAATATGTGATGGTATGTCCACTGCATACAATTAAATCATTTCCGAGGACACACCTACGATTGTAAATACTTATCGTTAGCGTTTAATTGACGTTTCATTCAAATTTACATTCAACGATATTTTTTTTATAATTTAAAGTATTTACATAGAAGTTATTGTTTCCGAGAGACATGTTTCAATGTTGAGGAACACTTTGCCTTTCCGAGTATAGCCTTTCACTTCATTTCCAGATGCAGCAAAAATTTTATCAGATGTAGTGCCTAAAACAAGTTATCATCGTTACTTCTGTGGGTTTTGTTTGTAAACTATTGTTTAAAGTAAAAAGTGAGCAAGTAGATAATATAACGTTTAAGTTTTTGTTCAACCTGTAGTCGAAGCGACCTGCACGGACGTTATAGGTTTTCCGGGTAATGTTTTAAATTGAACGATTGGTTCTTCTTCCTTGATGCATAAGCATTGTAACACTCCATTTTTATCACCTATTGCAAACTGAAACAATGCTATGTTTTTATATGCGCAGGTAAATAAATTAAGTCGTGATTGGTACAAAATAAAATGAATCATCGTGCCTACCTTTTGTTGAATTTTTTGTCCATGTCCTGGTAGTATTTTCAGTGTATCAGGATATGTTATACCGCAGACAGTGTAATCAATTCTTTCTAAATCGTAATCCATTTTTAATAATGTTTTATATACCCTTTAATACTATTATATAAGAATCGATGCTGCCTTGGTAACATAAAAATAAAAACAATGTTCTCGTTTAATTTTAAGCCCATGGTTGATGTTATAAACTTAAAACAGTACTTGAAATCTTTTTTGGTATGTTGCATTTGTATTTTTCCGGTTAATTTAAATATCCACCCAAATAAAATTCCACCATAAAAAGTTATCAATTTTATGTGGCTGTTTGTTTTGTGCGCTGTAACATAACACAGAAACGGCAAATCACAATAGATGCAATTTGACAAGGTAACCTATAAAAATAATAATTTACAATAGCTTGACATCATGACATGTCATTTGGCGTTTTTGTGTACATGAAGATACTGTTTTCTGTAGTAATAATAGGTCTGCGTTTAGAAGCAATATTGAATTGAAAATGGAAGCCGACAAAGAAAATATTGTACAAGCAGTAGTTATTACCGACTTATTTAATAACAATTTTAATCCAATAAGTAAATATAAACCATTGGTAAGTGTGCCTACAGATTGAACAAATTCCCATATTTTGACTATTAATTACTGAACACTATAATTTCACATTATACGCATATGCTATGTATGTAGTTTGTGTGCACACAATGTGTTCAAAATGTGTTTTTGTGATAGCTGTTATATTTAATCCGCTAATTGAGATCCGAGTCACCCAATATATACAAAATGTTTTAATTTGTGTTTCAGGCGTTATTACCAATCGCTGGTGTGCCACTCCTAGACTATGTACTCGAATCTCTTGTGGCAGGTGGAGTAGGCGAAACTATTTTGTTTAGCTGTCAGGATTCTGCAAAAATAAAAGGTTACATAAGGTATATAAAATACAAGGTATTATGTAGTAGTAGTGTACTGTATACAGTAGACTTTTACACAGTACAGGCAGTCCTCGTACTTACGGCAGGTTAAGTTCTCGAAATACGCGTCGTAAAGCGAAACGACGTACGTCGAGACATATTTTTTCATATGTTTACACGTAAACCTCAAGGGTTAGGATTCACACGGACTCAAAATAAACACTTTAAAATTAAAATTCACTTAAATATGTATGTAAAAACAAAAACTGTCAAAGATGCAACATAATCTTTGGACATTGACCTTGCGACAAGTGAATTCTCCTATGCCGGAAGTCGAAACAATTGACGTATGCTTGTGGAACAGTATCAAAACATTGTTTGACATAACTTGAAAAGACGTAAGTCGAGGACTGCCTGTATACTGTATTCTTAATTAAGCTACATATTTAGCTCACAATAGATGGTATCAATCAAAATTGCGCAATTGTTCCTCTACTTAACCTATTTTACAGCCATTGTAAGGAGCAAAAAGTACCATGGAGCTTAGCCATGGACGTACAAGTAATGACCTCAGACACCTGTCAGACCATGGGAGATGTTATGAGAGAGATAGATGCTGCAGCTATGATAAGAGGTTGTTTTGTATTACTGGGTGTTAACACCATTACCAATATTAACTTTGCTGCATTGTTGGATCAACATAAGTAAGTAAAACATCTAAATACCATCAATATACAAAGTATATTTTTTGAATTCAGATTTTTTTATTACATCTTTTAACATTAAATCATTAATTTGTTTACCCTGTTAACTGGGCAAGACATATAAATGCGTCAGGTGTTAACAATATCGGTTACGGCTAGGACATATAAATATGTCCTCAAAAATTAAATTGCGCCCTGGAAGGGGCGAAACATATATTTCTGATCCTCTATGATACTATGTCATCATGAATTGACATGACATTGACATGTCTAGCGAAACAATATGCACCCGATACATGTTGCATAATTTGAACGGAAACGCCCCGATTAACAGGTTAAAGAATAGTAAAAAGTTATTGATATACATTTTCATTGCTTTCACTACTGCATAATAAAAAAATTACTAGACTAAAAGAACTTAATTAGGGTAAAAAATCTATGTTGGTCAAATTTCTCATATTACTGAAATAATTTAAGATCCTGATAAATGTGCTTCATTAAAATTATAAGTAAAACATTTTTTTTCTCCTTGTGTCAAATATGTTTTAGGCAGTTAATAAAGAAAGACAAGGGTATTGCAATGACTTTATTGTACAAGAAGGTATCATGGGAGCACCCACTTATAAGCAATGACAAAGCCACCTTTATTGCTGCTGATGGAAGGACCAGTAAAATACTAATGCATCAAAAATATAAACCTAAATCAAAGGAAACCACAATATCTTTGCCCTTGGCAAGTATATTTGTCTTTAAGTTTCTCGTCATCTAATATATCTAAGTGATTATTAAATTAAAATATAATAAAAGTGTCTGTATTTCAGGATTGTCTTTTAAACCACCAAGAGGTTAAATTTCACCATAATATTATAGATGTGAACATTGCATTATGTTCACCTTCAGTGCCGCCACTTTTCTCTGATAACTTTGATTTTCAAACTCGAAATGATTTTATTCATGGTATATTAATTAATGAGGATATTTTGGCTAGTTCTTTATATTACACACTTTTGAAACCAAAAGAATATGCTGCAGTTGTTTCAAATTGGAAAACATATCAAACAGTGAGGTTGCTAGTTTTTTGTATTGCAATTTTTCAATAACCTATCACCATTGACATAGATTAAAAAACTTTTGTGTCTTTTAGCTGGGATTTGTTACACCAATGGGCCCATCCACTTTCCATAGAGACTGGTTCTTTTTATCAGAACAGTTATATATTTATGGGCAATCATAATTTCCGTAAACCAAGTTCTACACTGAGTAGGTAAGCTAATGTTTATCAAGTACTAGCTTTTGCCCGCGGCTTCACGCGCGTTAGGTCATTGCTATATTATTATATTTAATAATGGGTGTTATTATATATACAAACCTTCGCCTTGAATCACTCTATCTATTAAAAAAAATCCGCGTCAAAATCCGTGGCGTTGTTTTAAAGATTTAAGCATACAAAGACAGATACAGACAGAGACAGAGAAAGCGACTTTATTTTATACTATGTAGTGATTATAAAATTTCCATCGGTTGGAAAAGCTTTTGTTTGCTATTGATAATCCGAAAGGCTAATATTGCAGACCGGTCTAGACAGGCTGATTTAGCTCTGTGCGCGCTTTTTTGGTCTTAGTGGATCTGCGTAATATTATGGAGAAAATCTTTAAAAGGAATAGTTTGTTTACTAATCGGAGCGCGTTCATCGCTCTCTGTGCTCCAAGGTCGTGATCAGCCGTCTTCGCTGTTTATGTAATTATGGTGTACAAGCGTTTAAATACCAGGGGTTGTTTATTCCAGGTAGCTGCATCAATTTTTGCTCGTACCTATAGCACAAAAACTTAAAACATGTACTAAATGTAATAGCAGTTTCAACCAGTTTTGAAATGAGAGGAGAAGAAAAATAGGTGGTTTTATTTGTGGATTAATATGTTCAAAAACAGACGAAGAAGAATGTTACAAAACTACGTTAATAACATAATGCCGTGGTATGCAGTTTATTTAACAATAGAATGAAAATAAAAAGTAAATTGAAAAATAAAGGGTAATTTATTACCTATCAAAGTACATAAGGCGATCCACAAAAATGTAACAGTTTTAATTAAAAATGTATTTTCTGCGAGATATAAATGTATTGTGATTTCAATAGCTATCTTGACCTTGCCTTTTAATTGTGCATTGACCTCACTCAACGTACATATATCAAGCCTGTATAATAGCTTGATACAATTTTTTTCATGCTTTCTATTCAACTCTCGTGCCTAACGAGAATTTATTATGGCTGGGTTTAAAAATATATCTATATGGACATAAAACCTTGTAAGGAGCTTATCGCCTGGTTTCCATAGCAGCGGCTTGGTCCTATTTGGGGTGTGACCGTTTAATATTAGCAACTACAATATAACACTGGAGATATCAACAAGTTTTTATCACACAACCGGTTCCATCATTTCGCACGGCAATAAATAGCATCATTTGTTATATACGGAAAGCTTTTAAATTATTTCCCACGTCAATCTTTATAAATTACAGATGTTTGAATCGAAAAACGTTCAATACGGCCACTGACATGTTCATTGGTGCGTACTGTGAGAAAAATGTATTGGATTCATCGAACTTGTAAAGGATTTTATGTGATATACGACTAAGTTAGCCGTTGTCCAAGTGTGTGACGAGAACGCCTGAGCTGGGGTAGATGGTTCCGTTTCGAATGAAAACAAATATTTGTGTTATGAGCGTATGTTTGTGCTATCGTATCGTTTAGATTTGGGTATACAATTGTGAACATAGGATTTATGTATTATGTAGTATCATTGCTTTATTCTGGACTATAGTGACAGTAAAACAATAGCGATTTTGATGATGAATTTTATCGGTGACATGAAAGTAAGTGGTCCAGTAGTCGAAGTATTCTTTAATGTTAGTAGACGAACTTGAAGCGTGCTGGTGACGTCAC
>DWQT01001787.1:0-15700 GCA_018244895.1 Myscelus amystis hages
AAAATGCTTTTAGTCTATGCTATTTTTTTTAATAATAATATTAATCATATTTTTGTAACTCAAATACATAAGTGATTTTTCTTTCTATCTTCTATACCGTTACTAACTCCATGACATTTTCCTTAATATTGAGATTACCATCACACCTGGTGAATATGGTAGCCAGAGAGAATATATTTTTTTCCGACAATGATGTTCGAAATATTTTGCCATTGTTCCGTTAAGTACAATTTCAAGAATGCCCCACACTTGTCTTTGGTCTGTTTCGTAATAAATGATAATTTGATGGTGCCCTTTCAGGATATATAGGGCATGTGACGTCACCTCCCAAGGCCCATAAATTTCACTGGAGTCGCTAAATACATATGTAAGAGGCATCTTTTCGTTCGATTCCGTTGATTGCTTCCTACAGTTTCAGCATTTGGTGGCTTAAAATAGCGGTGATCGTTTTTCCTAGTCTTGGTATAAATTACTAAACGCTTTTGAACGATACGATTCTTTAAATTAATATACTTTTTTCATTAATGTTTCATTACTTTATACTTAACGTATATGTTCTAGTAATACAGCGGGGGATACGGTGAAGAAATATTCATTACTTAATAGCTTCCCGTGCATGAAATACATACATTAAAGCGTAATTAGATACAGCATTTTCCAAGTATTTCATTTACATTCTCACTTTTATTTACATTTATTGGTGGTAGAACCCTCTGTGGTTCGACGCCGGCGGCACCACCGCCACATCTATTTCTGCCTTATAGCAGCAGTGTTAAACGCTGCTGTGTTCTGGTTTAAAGGGTGTGGTAAGGGAGACCTACTTTTTCGAGGCATTCCAGCTCAGTCCTCAGGGGTGGAGGCGCATCTGTGGTCGACTTTAGATAGGAATCTGATCTTATCTGGGGTTGATTACAAATGTCCATGGGCGACAGTAGCCACTTACCATCAGGTGGACTGCATGCTCGTCTTCTACTTCCAAATTATAAAAAAAAATAACAAATGAACGTATTATAATTCTAAGACATCACTAAACGTGTTAGTTTCGTAAATATGTCTCTGATAAACAATTCATGCTGCATCGAAATATTCATGCACATGTACATACATACATTATACATCACTGTACAGCTGTAACGCGATTGTCAATCAATCAAAATCCATTAACATTCCTATATTCCATATTGCTATAAGATTTTGACTAATTGGTGTTCTTGTAAACTTTTAACTGCTTAAATGTAAGTTGAAAGTCGTGGTGCAAGGGCAATGTCAACACAGGCGTCAACAGGCATTTCAGGGACTCATACATACATCTTAGATACTGGTCTCGCATTTACCTTCATCTTCGTTAAACTACTAGATTTGCTTATATTACCTATGAAAACGAATTAATCATGCTGTCCATATATTGTCTACCAAATAAATTGATAACAGAGGTGTTGATAGAAAGTTACATTATTTCACGCTCAAGCCGGACCACACGATATGCCTATATCGAAACAGCGCGCACCAAATTAAAATTCCTGCGCGTCGGCAATGGCCGATGTACACGAGACCCGTGACCGCCCGCCTCCGCAAATTCTTTTAATATATTACAATATAACAGCCATTATGTAGAGTTCAGTATTGTTTCTGTCTAACGTCCGTCCAGTATAAACTGGATATTTATAACAGAGTTGTATGTTCCTCTTTTGGTAAAACTTTTTCGTAGCGTATAACGTGATACAGCCGCCGTGGTAAATTGTATCGCCGATATCGATTTATTTTGTAATTTCATATAAGGTATATAATAGAAACATTAAATCGTATCCTTTTCTAATGATTTTAGAACAACATAAAACGTAACGGCAAATATTATTCATATATACGCGTATTTATATACTGTATATAATTTTACCAAATAAGTTACTCTACTTAACAATTTAATTTTAACCAAACTAAAAAGTAAATTAACGTACATAAAGTAAGTAGGTAATGGCGTTATTGTCAGCATTTGATGTGAAGAATATAACATATACAAAAAAAAACAGAAATGAGAATGTTATTTTAAAGAGTGGCCAAAAATCTTTATAAATGACGCAGATCTTAGAATGTTCTCGACTTCCTGGCATATTTTGATCAGATCAAAATCTCATGAAGCCTCTTTTTGATACAACGTTGCAATTTTTGGAATCAAATGAATTAGACTCATAATTAAACTATATTTGAGCGTATAAAAATGCAAGCAATGCACGACTAAGTAGAAACATAAACTTTGACATGAATCTTGGAGGTTGTGATATTTAAATTTGCAGTCCACCTACACATGAAAACAACTTCGCTCACAATAATATAGCATACATAATACATATACATTGAGTACACATAGAGCAAGACTTGTAACAATCAAAGGTGGTGTCAGTTGTAATGTTACGTTTTGCAATATCAACAAGCTATGACGGAGATAAGAGAACAATGATATAATATTAAGTCGCTAGCATATGGCGTGCGAGTGGCAGGCGGAGCCTCTCGCAAGCGCTCAGTTAGATAATATTGCGAGAGCTCAGTTTCCTTATGTTACGTGCTCTGCGCTCACGCACACAACTCGCATCCATTTCTTGCAGCTTGTTAGCAAACATTACCAAAGCGTGTCAGCGAATAATTGGCAAAAAATCAATATCTCACGATGGGCGCAATCTTGTAATGGGAAAGTGATAGATTTGTGTCAGTAAAAAAAATATGATACTGTATATATTTAGATCTCGCTCAGTAACAGTTTAATAGGCATATCGTTAAGATTTCCTGAAACATAATTGGCGGTCAAGGAAATCAACTATTCCGTGACCTTTTCAAATTATAATAATTTCGACAGCACAGTCGTACAAAATCATCAAATAGCATGCATAATATAACGATTCGATATAGACAGAAGAACTTAGAAAGAGTCGTCCTTGTCGCTTGCTTAAGCGCTGACATTTCGGAACCAGTCAAATGTCGCGTGCGCTCACTTCACCTTTGACATTTACACTTCCAAGTGACATTTTAATTCTAATAATAAAAAAGCTATTAACTATAGACAAATGTTCAATCAAGTGGTACGTTATGCAAATAAACTTAGTATTTAAATAATATATTGTCGTATGGATAATTGTAGGAAGTAATAATTCCATAAAAAGTTATCGATATCGTCTATTTCCGGAATAGTTAATCCAGAAATAGGCACTCACTAGTGTTCACTTTCGAAAGTAACAAGGTTAGGTTAACAGGAAATAGTGACAATGTTATTTTATTTTCAGCAGGTGTCGATGGGCACCGATGGCGGCGACAAGCGGATGAATCAGTCAAGAAAGACGACAGCCTGGAGCAAGAGCTATGCAAGGACAAGGACGCTGGCGAGTGGTTCCGGCTGGTGGCCGGCGAGGGCGACAACTGTCGCGACGTCATCCAGTGCACCGCCTCGGTCAGTGCAATAGGCGATTACTACTTTTACACGCATTATCCATTCTTGGCCCATGAACACATAGGTCGACCATCCAATTTTGTTTTTGCAATCTGTTTCTTGATCTTCAATATCTCATTTCCAAGTTTTAGTAGAAACCATAAATTATTTAGTTAAAAAGACGTGCGCGAGCGAAGTATCGGAATTAATTTAATATAAATATGTATGTCGTCGGCACTTGGCCGTCCTCGTTAATATTTAGATTAATCAATCCGGTTCAACTATCCAAAACGACCGTGTTACTTAACATAGTCTTAAGCTTGCTAAATTCCAAACGTTTTATACGTAATAATTTTATTGTTAATATTGCAATATTTATCGCAAAAACACAAAAGAATATTGTTTCGATAGAACTTATTTATTATACTTTTTGGGAGCGTTTCTAACAATATTGAAGATATATTTGGTTATGCGACTGGTCAATTAATCACTATGTTAGATTAATATAATATACAATTATGCTTAGTCGTAAAGAACGATGTGACGTAATTATAATTACTTTTCATTAACAGGGTATTCAAGCTATTCGTTGCCCGGCCGGTTTATTCTTTGATATTGAAAAACAAACCTGCGATTGGAAAGATGCTGTGAAAAATTGTAAATTGAAAAACAAGGAACGCAAAGTTAAACCTCTTCTATACACTGAGGAACCCCTCTGTCCGGACGGCTCTCTAGCATGCGGTGATTCGAGTTGTATTGAACGTGGATTATTTTGTAACGGCGAAAAAGATTGCGCTGATGGCTCTGACGAAAATTCATGCGGTAAGTGAAGATTTTATAGACACAGGATCAATGTTATAGTTAGAGTAGGGCGCTAATGCCACGTGGCGCACAATCTGTAATTAAAATTCGCATTTGAACTTGGACGTAAAAATAAAAACTGACTTACAAAGCGTGACGAATGACCTGTCTGATATCACTTGGCCTAAAAAAACATCTCAATATAGCATTGAGATCTCGTCAGCCATCTTGATCAAGATAGGGGCTTATTTTGTTTAATTTATAACGAATATGTTAACATGCCCAATCTTGTGATTAATAGTGAATATTGATAGTAATATATTTTACATAATATTAAAAGCAGTTTCTATAAATGTTAACGTGTTATAAGGTTAGTTGACCCTTATGTGCAGCTAGTCGGTGTGCAATAAATAAAATCGCAGGCGATTCGTACCTAACTCGCGGTGTACGCTTCAAGACTTGAAATCAAATGAGAATGGTAATTGTGTACGTGCAATAACTGCTAAATTTTACTGATACTGTTGTATTTTGACTCTGAGGAGCGATATCTAAAAATGGCTATAAAACTATTCTTTATATTTTACAACACACATTTCTTTACCATGTATCATGACAAAATTAGTCCTATGCACCTACATAAATATACACAATTGCAATTTTGACGAACATGTTAGAGTACCTACAATGCACAATAGCCACTTCTGACAAAGGCATAGCGTGTGGCCCACTTTATTCACGCCTAGCAACTGGGTGAAGCTATTTCGTAATAATTCAAATTTTTATTGCATGCGATTTCAATTACCTTTTAACATAAGTTATTACGTGAAATTGAAGTAGTCAGAAGTCAGTCTACCACCACGCGCTACATCATAAAGTGAAATCAAAATAGGCGGCAAGTTTTCAGAACAATTTGACGGAGCGAAAGTACCCATACTGGTTCCGACTTCCAACAACCGACTTAATACGACTCGTATGCTCATGCTTAGCTATGCACCTGCTCGTTAGCCGCTTCCTATAATTAGTAGTTTGCAAACTTTAATTGTAATGTTTAATGTAAAGGTGCGTTTTTAAGAGTCGATGAATTGCTTAATATAATATAGATTAAAACTGATTCTTATTTTGTAGATATTGACAACGACCCCAACAGGGCCCCGTCTTGCGACCCTACACAGTGTGTTCTGCCCGACTGCTTCTGCTCAGAAGATGGGACTGTCATCCCTGGAGATTTACCAGCACGTGACGTTCCACAAATGATCACGATCACTTTCGATGATGCTATTAACAACAATAATATTGAACTATACAAAGAAATTTTCAACGGTAAGCGCAAAAATCCCAACGGTTGCGATATCAAGGCCACATTCTTTATTTCGCACAAGTACACGAACTACTCAGCCGTGCAAGAAACGCACCGAAAGGGACACGAAATCGCCGTACATTCGATCACGTAAGTTGTTCAATATGTCTTGAGTATATTTAAATGTAGACAACCGGTCGCTAAGTGTTACTATAATAAATATTTTATTTGTAGCCATAACGACGATGAGCGTTTCTGGAGCAACGCTACCGTCGATGACTGGGGCAAGGAAATGGCTGGCATGAGAGTTATTATCGAGAAGTTCGCAAACGTTACCGACAACAGCGTTGTCGGAGTCCGCGCTCCATATCTCAGAGTAGGCGGTAACAACCAATTCACCATGATGGAAGAACAAGCATTCTTATACGATAGTACCATTACAGCGCCCCTTTCGAACCCACCTCTGTGGCCTTATACTATGTACTTCCGCATGCCACACCGGTGCCACGGTAACTTACAGAGCTGCCCCACCAGAAGTCACGCCGTTTGGGAAATGGTAATGAATGAACTGGACCGCCGCGAAGACCCCAACAACGACGA
The DNA here is from genome assembly GCA_018244895.1 of Myscelus amystis hages. Taxonomy (NCBI): domain Eukaryota; kingdom Metazoa; phylum Arthropoda; class Insecta; order Lepidoptera; family Hesperiidae; genus Myscelus; species Myscelus amystis. Next base: position 6,114 of record DWQT01001787.1, read on the forward strand.
GTACCTGCCCGGCTGCGCCATGGTGGACTCTTGCTCCAACATTCTCACCGGGGATCAGTTTTATAACTTCCTCAATCATAATTTTGACCGCCATTATGATCAGAACCGAGCCCCATTAGGACTTTACTTCCATGCTGCTTGGTTGAGGAATAATCCTGAATTTTTAGAGGCTTTCCTTTATTGGATCGATGAAATTATTCAAACTCACAATGATGTTTACTTCGTTACTATGACTCAAGTTATTCAGTGGATTCAAAACCCGCGTACCATTTCTGAAGCAAAGAATTTCGAACCATGGAGGGAAAAGTGTGCGGTAGAAGGCGTTCAAGCTTGTTGGGTACCACACTCGTGCAAGCTTACCTCGAAGGAAGTGCCCGGCGAAACCATCAACCTACAAACATGCGTGAGATGCCCAGTCAATTACCCCTGGCTCAATGACCCTACTGGTGACGGTCATTATTAGAAAAGATCTCGCGCCTCACGCGCTCCAAATTAGTTTGTAGAGTAATAGCAATTGATGGATTGCGTGGACATATTCGGGGTCAAAAAATATTATCAACAATGTAGAATTACGTCATGGCCAATGCTACTTTGAATGTGTCCCTGTAATTAAAAATTTACTGGGTTATAATCCGTCACTAGAATAAGTACCTAACTAACTATATGTAATATAGATTCACATGAATATTTAATAGGTCTGTTTAATACTTTATGTGATTTTCTACTGTAAGTCTGTTGGATAAAAAATGTAATATAAAACATAAAAAATTTACAGCGTTTTATTTTTAACTCTCAAGTAACAACGTGACACATTAAAGACGATTACTATAAAATAAATGATCATTTCATTTGATAATTACAAAATCCAGTAAAAGAAATGATTTTTTAATTTTTTTTAATTTTTTTGTTTAAGAAGATAAACAACATAGTAATACACACATACCGTATCTAATATGACTATACATGGAGAACTTATTATTATAACTTATGGCATGCGCCTAATTGTTCTTAAAAATAACTCAAGTTTTAACACACAGAATTTAACATAAAAATCCACTTTATGGTCGAGTCAGCTAGAAGCATTGCGACAAAATGTTGCGGCTACGCATATTAAAATCCATCCGCGTTGCATCTTTGTCTGTAGCCTGTATTAAAACATCGATAAACAAGAGAATAACATTATATATACAAACACTGAGGACTAAGTGTTAAATAAAATCAGATTATGTATCATACACCAGGCGGGTAAAATATGAAAGGGATATTTTGTATAAATGATATTAAAAGGTAAAGATCACCGAAAGTAGTGGGTTGCTTACGTATACAATATGGCTGCCGCTGTCTTGCGCCTGGCGTCTATACTTCCTACTTAAAAGTACGGACATTTAATTATTCATCAAATTTCATTATAAGTTCTCAAACATTTGAGGGAATCTGAAATAACTTTTATTAACATGGTAAACATCTAACTTGTTAATCAAGTTTTCACAATACACATATACTTACACACACATGTACGTAAATAACGACGTTACATGTCCTCTACATGTCTTAGTCGTGTGGGGCTAACCCGCCGTATTTGGGTACATAATTATCTACAGTGGGGCTGTATGCTGAGTTTGATACAAAATTGGAGATTACGTCCACTGTATACACATAGTAGAAACATACCTCTTTAACCTTATGTTTAAATTTAAAATTAAAAACTTTAACCTTAAGTTAAAAGTTAAAAATTTAAGTTTGGCTTGCCTATTAAGTTACTGCTTTTGATTAGAGTATCTTAATTTTTATAAACATGTCGGTAAGAACGTAATGATTCGTTAATTGACAAGCTAAAAATCAATGTTTAACATTACGTACCTAACAATAGGCATTACGAATTATTACGTGTTGTATTCAATCTGTCGGCTCCGCTTTATGATCAATTAGTTACAGTAATTAAACCCCATCGAAAGCGGCGGTTGAATAATTTCCAATTCTAAAGATTATTGTGCGTGTGCTCTAGAATCTCTAGGTGAACCTCAATTGGGGAGAGAGCTTTACAATCGGAATAGAAAAAAAGGCCCGAATAATACAAAAATCATGTTATAATTGTAATCAATTATTTTAATAAAACAGTTCCCTAATATGTGGACAAGGACGAACTAATTTATATAAACACTAATAGAAGGTACCTACTGTTAAGTAAATACACCATAGTAGGTACCTACTGGAGAGTAACGTAATTACAAGAACAGATTCATAAGCAAAATTAAAAAGGTCAAATATATACGCTACGATTATTAATAGTGGTAAGTATGTGGATAATGTTTTATTAACAAGTAAATTATTATTTTTAAAACATTCATGTAAGTTGGTTGGTATTAGTTATATCAGGTAGAGCCATATATGTATGTAGTATACATACGTAAGCAAAAGTACATACATATTGGCCATCTCTTCTATGGCTAATTCTTATATTACGATTAGTTTAATGTCAATAAGTCTTGTTGTATGTTTTTGCAAATTTATGTCTAAACAAATCTATACACCTATACATAGTCGGACACTCAGAAATGCAATGCATTTGTCGTAAAAACAACTTCCAAAAGCTTTTAAAATCAATTAGTATTGATGGTTTTTACTGACGGGCAAAAAGTATGCATTACAAGAAAATCTCACCATTAAACTTACCTTATTGCCCTCTTCATAAAGTTTATGTTCAAACCTCTGTCGCGTTACGTTTAGTACAAGTAGATGTAAATTTATCTTCAAAGAAGACATTCAAGATGGATGTGTGCAAAAAGTAGACATGCCTTTTAAGTTCTATGACAATATTCGTAAGAACGTCTGAGACCAGTTTTAAGTAGATTTGTTTGCTTGGACGAGCATGACAGAAACGAAACGACAAGCAATTTTTAATTATTTTACATCCATTAAAGTATCATAATTTCAAGTATTTTTATTGGTCATAATGTTGTTATTATAATAAAGTTACTCTATCAGATTTGTTCATTAATTGATAGATAAGGTTTAATTAATTATGCTTAGTTGATATATACAAGAACATACCTAAATATCCTTAGGTATAATGCAATTCATCGTAGTCGCTACGTACAAGGCTATGTAAGAGAAAACAAAATTCAATAAAATTAAACTTTGACGCATCATGGCGGAACGCAAAAAAAAAAAACACAATAGACTCGGAGTGCCACCAACACGTCGGTCTCCCGGGGCTGACGCATCTGTGGGCGGCTGGTTGCACATCACCTTCGATAAGAGCGTCTGTATACCGGCTGAGCCGTAACCAACTTTCCATTCGATTTTGAAATACGCGGTGTAAATAGAAACGTAATAAGGACAATGAAAATCAGTAGCATTGTTAGCGCCATCAAAATAAATAGAGAGTTGGAAGTCTGTATTGAGTAGTAATGTAGAGAAGCGCAACACAACCTGCGATAGTGAAAGCAGTGAAAGTCTTCCTCCGTTAACCTGCACAGCCGCAGCATTATTTATCGCTATTCTTAACCCTTTTCAAAAATTGCTTGCACAATTAGCCTTACATGATTATAAAAAAAGAGAAAGATTACGTAAATCTTCTCTGTAAAAATAATTTTCGTAACAGTCTCAAAATCAAAACATTTATAAATGGCTTGCTATTGAACATCTTAAGATACTGAACGATCGTCACGTTGTTTTTTAGACTTCGTCGACCTTGTCTATTTCTAATATTAATTCATCTCATCCCTTCATTGTGAACATCTTAAGAGATACTTAAACATGGTAAAATCAATTAGACAAATGTAGAAACGGTATGATTAGTTCTACTTTATTTCTATGTGCAATTTATAAAAACATAAATAAGCGTGTTTATATACAGATTTGAGACAATAATCATTTAATATTCCATATTTATAATGTAATGGTTACAAACATCTATTATTGTTTTGACACAACTACGAGTATCGATAAAAATGCTACTTACGTACGAATATTCAAACGGGCATTCAAAAGGTTAGGTTTGGCTGTATATACCAAATCTTTTTCCTCGTTTATAAAACTGGTTACGAAAAAATCAAACACCTGAGTATATTTGGATCATTTGTTAAGACCTTCCAGGAAGCATGAATGTTTAATAATCCATATAAATAAGTATTTTGTAAAAAAAAATATTAATCGCTTTTCATTTCAGTTTAAATATCTTGCCATTCTCGACACGTAAGGCTTAAAAGTTTCAATTAATTTACATATCTAGGCTTATTTCAGTTTGCAACGTCACGGGTTTAAATTGACATATTATGATGACGTCACGCACGATATTGTGATCGTAGAGAGCTAACAACAATATGGCGATAAGTCATATCTTTCCTACTAATAAATTTTGCTTCACGACTATACTAGTTGACCTTATTGATACATATATTATATGTATAGTTACTTGAAATTGCTGTACCTAGAGGCTGTGTATACCAAGCAGCTACATAGTTATACGCCACGCGTATAGTTGTGCATGCATTGTCGCAAGTGAAAGGAAATATCTTGAAGGATCCTTGACTCTTGCGCGCCTACTCGCCGTCGCGTCATCGACTCTACCTTTGCTTTGATGTGGTTCAGATATGCGCATCTTAGTTTTTATTAACTAACAACGTTTTATTGTTTTTAATGTATATTTTCCCACTGCTTAGGAAATAAACGCGATTTTTTTAATCATGTATTTCTTCATTGGCATATACGGCTAGCTACATTATGAAAACTTCATTGTCTTTGAAGTGTATAATTAATTAATTAGACAACCTACTTAATTATCATACTTTGTATTTATATTATTTAAAACCATTTATGTAATTTACATATCATTTAGGTTTTATTAAGTTTTTTTAAAATATACTAAGCGTCCAATCGTGAAGCGACAATATTAACAGCATCGCGACATAAAAACATGTAAATTATGACGAAAATTAATTTGAAGACAGGACATCTATTTCTCTAAACATTATTCAACCCACTAAAATCGAAAACCGAAAATATCTAGGTCAAGTATCCGGGTCGTATATGCACGCAACAACTGCATATTGCTAAGAAGCTAGCAATCGATAGTTTAAATGTTAAATCTTCGGAACTATTACGTAATGAGTAACACATTGCGTGAAAGTATAATCAGTTGGCTAGACCATCAAATAAACATATGCATTGACAATGGCATGGATTAAACTAATCATTCTGTAAAAAAAATTATTGTATCCATATTTTGCAAATAAACGTTTTTGTTTTTTATCTCAGTCTGAAGATTGCATTTAAAGCTTTTTAATAAAAGGCTTTGGAAAATAAAGATTACCTATAAACAATTTACACTCTATTAGAGTGTTTGCATGAAACTCAAAAAATTTATGTATAAATAACAGTAGATAACGATACGAATAATGAATTATATTTTAATAGTAACGGAGCCATCCCGCGAGTGTTTACAATTTCAGTATAACTGAATTTCGTAACTAGTATCAGAGGTGTGTTTATATGTAAAAAATATCAGTTGGTCAATAAAATGTTATTTTTTTAATGCAGTTCAGTTCCGATAGCCATTTTCATGACTTGCTTGGATTTTCGTGAATGAATAAATTTATGAGGATTTTATGTTAGTAGCCACGGAGAGTTAACAATAAACTTTTTGCAAATCTTATTCAAAAATATAGCAGTAAATAGAGCAGATAATAGCAGGATTCTAAAATATCAAGTATATTATGTATAAACAACCTCAATACATATAAGGTAAATATAAATTGACTGACATAACGATGCCTATATTATTTTTATTTAATACCTTTCTGAATATTAAATAGTTTAATAATTTAAAATAGATTAATAAATGATAGATCTCGTCGTAATTATTCCATTATGTGCATCCATTTTCTCACAGGGGCTGCTAGTTGTGATTTTTTTAGAAATGAGGTTATGATTCTATGTAATATTTATTTTAAGCATATGGGTAATTTACAAGAGAGCGTCCATTCTACGTATTCACAGCTTCTACACTCTTCTCACACATGATTTAAGAATGAAGCACAATGACATTGAGTAAGTGTATGTATGTATGATCGGAGAAAGCATCGATGGACTTGGGGTTTTAATGAGACAGCAGATAAAGCTCAATTTTTTTAGATGTCATGTCACTCTTATTTGTCTTAAAAAAGTGGAATATTTGGTGTAAACCAACCCGCAATATTATTATAGTAACTAGTTCACTTATGGTATTTAAGTGATATAACAATCGAAGAACAAAAAAATGTCTTAGTGTAATGATTTATTGTTATTATTGATATCGGGGTTAGGGTCTCGGGTTTTGAATTCCAAGTTTGTTTTTCAACCTTAACATACATTTAAGTGGTAATCAGATACTCCTATATTATAATGTGCTCTTAATACTCACAAGAGGACTTCGTGAGCATTTATATAACTAGACATATGTAGCATTATTTACGTAAACACGTATTTTTTAAAAATTGTTTAGATCCTATAATGATATTAAATATAATATATCTAATTAACGTCAGTCCACCTAGGTTTTGAAAGTATGAATTTCAATTTTTGATGAAAAAATATACAGGTATTAAAACAATTTTGCTACCAAAACAGTTAATTTATCATTTTATTATTCACGTACATGTGTTATTTGGAATTTATGTAACATCAGATGCCTAAAAGATGTTTAATCCGCAAGTAAGATATAATGTAGATAACATATAATGCATACATGTAATAAAGCTCGCAGGCATTTACAAAACATGTCGGAGGGTCAAATGGCGTTCGCTGGCACGCCGCCCGGCCGCCGCCTCTCCGCGCCTCTCCGCGCCCGCCCGCGACCAGCCAGCGACCGGCCAGCCAGCCGGCAGAGACTCGCACCCGTAACTTACATAACCCGGATATTGCCCCAAGGCCATATATCCTATGATAAACATTACATAAAATCGAATTGCTACAGAAAATTGGTTTGCTTGCTATTGTTGTCAACAGTTACTTAATATTTATCTATAATATAATATTCTATTCTTTTAAAAAATAAACATTAAATTCACCAACATGTCGCTATCCTTATGTACTCATCATTCGCAAGCATCATGGGCGTCCCTGTCTGCCTTTGCCCTTTCGACGTTCATACACAATCGTGTAAAATTCATACACCAGTAACAATAATTTCTATGTAATATTGTGAGTAAATAAATTATTAACTAACTTTAGTGACATCAAGAAACTAACGCACTAAAACAAGGTTTTAAAATTTAGCTGCAAGCTCGCTTCTACCTCTTCTTTTGAAGAGTCTCATATTTTTATTTAGTGCCTACTTGCATTTTATATCTTATTTTAACACTCACTAGTGTTCTCCGCTTTCTATGTATGATCACGAAATAGTATTTTTATGTTAAAGAAAATGCTTATTGAAAAACTGTATTTTGATCCCGTTACTTACCTATTTAAACAATGGCAAGTTAACTCCGCAAGGTGATCGATCGCCTCTATTTTCGATTTGGAGCTATACGAGTATAGCACTGAAAAAGCCTCTCCAGCAGATGAATGTTCTGGTAAATTCCGTTCGGCCACTTGACATGTAAATAAATGTCAGCCTTTTGCTAATGTACTATTAACCATATTCGCGTAACGTTTATAAAACAGCCTTTTATTTAAAATTCATTCATAAATATACCTAGACATTTGACATGTGTAAGTCAATAACGGTAAAACCATTCAGTACCGTTAATCTTCACAGTGAAATGATTGTCATAAAGACTCGAATAAGTATTTTATACTGAATGGAATCTCATATCTAGTTGAGGAAATTATTATTAGCGATTATAATACTTATAATAATGAACTGAAATTCCTAAGGAAGTATAAACTTATCTTATACTTCATATAAGCATAATTTAAAATTAAATTTGTATTTTGTTACTATAAATCTGTCGTATTTTGTTCTCATGTTAAAATAATTATGTAAATGAAAATTACAGTTTCGGATCTTCTCTCTGCCTTTTAGTGACATTGACATAAATTAAGAAAAACAGGTCTGAGGATTTCAATGATAATCGAAAGTGAGACTCAGGCGATACTATAAATGAGTTAAAGACTGAGCAAAATTTTATAGTAAAAATATAGGTTATATCCTATTACTTCATATTACGCAATATTATGATAACATCGCAGAACATTTTGTATATTTTTGAGAAGTATTTTTTTGCAGATCGACAACAGAACTATACAAATTAGGATAGGACTTCTAATACCTACATCTAAGAATTAAGATAAAAGGAGGCAAAAAAAGTGTTATTATCATCACACTGTTCGACTATTATGACTGAAAGGATTATTTATACTAATGGTATAAATGCCAACAGGTACTTATTCAATGCCTAAGTACCTCTTGTTTATAAATTTCAGTCTACGTATGTTAAGCAGATACGTAGACTTACGTAGTCATCTTATTTTAATGTTTCATAGACGAATTCCACACAGCCTCGCCGTAATTGTTTTCGAAGAGTCGCTCATACTAACGATACCTACCAACTAAAGCTTTGTGACTTTAAAATAACTTTAAATATTAGTAGTAGCAAACGATTAGGTGTCAACTTACAAAAGTAGAGGTCTTTTTAACAACGTTCGCAGATGCGTTGCTAACCCTGAGGACTTGGTTAGAACACCTTAGTCTAGCGGACCGCCCGCTATACCCTTCAAACTGCAATATAGCAATGCCAACGCTGCTAGTTGACCATAGAAATAATTATACGTGTAATATAAAACTTTTGATTAGCAGAAAAATCCTTTCAAAGACTGCATCTAATACTCTATATACATCTAATTATAAATGTACTGACATTGTTGATAGCCTTTTTAAATATATGTAAGTATACCTGCCACAAATCGTTCTACAAGGTAACCTTGAGAAATAGACAAGTTACGCAAGATTTAACAGCATAACCATTTAAATGTTAATTTCCTATTTCGTGACTACGTGATAATAGGTGAGGTTTCACTCGTGCTTTCAATGATATTAAATCTCTCAAAAGTTTATATGTAACGTCACAGAGAAAAATTGGATAACAGCTAAGTGAGCCAGATTTTTTTATTAATTAATTGTCTATTTCTCAATAAAAATATAAGACTACTTTCTAAGAGAGCAATTTTCAAGGGATACATTAACGTACGATCGTCATTAAAAATGTCACGTGTAATAATTAGTTAAAAAGCTAATTATAATTATGATTTTGTACATTGTTTCCAGGAACGTCATCGTGCGGTTATTAAAAGCTGCGGCGATGGCGCGGTACGTTACATCGGCAGGAGGCAGAGTGCGCACAGGACGGGCGGCGAGTCTGGCTGGCGGCGAGTACGAGCAGCCTGGTTATATAAATAGGTGAAGAGGGGCAGCAGACACCTCTTGCACTTTCTTGTGGAGCGCGAGGCAGCGGCCAGTCTCCGCCGAGCGCCATGGCTCGACACGCGTACCTGTGTTTGGGGGTACTGTTGCTCGCCTGTCTAGGTGAGTACCGATTATTTTACTTAGACCGCTGTTATATACCATATTTAAAAAGTAATCTGATACAAAAAAAAATGATTATAGT
>DWQT01001788.1:0-15699 GCA_018244895.1 Myscelus amystis hages
TTCTGTTTTTTTTTTATAATAAAATTAATTGGGAATGGGAATGGATGGTAAAAATAGTTGTACGTCATGGTCATTGAAATGGATCACAGAATGATATTTTTCTATCGCTGAGGACTTAGTATATGTATCATATTCCTTCAAATATGAAGTTAAGATTACAAGCTCTTCTGATTATGAGCCAACAGAAGTTTTCGCGGCAACGCCTGTGTAGGTCGAGCTAGTTCAAGTTGTTCTACCCGTTGCCAGTAATTTATGTAGTTTTTGCTAAGAGGGAGCAAAAGAAAACCTCATTAGATATTCCTGCATCGACACAAGATCGTGATACTCTTATTTCGGAATGTTTGTATGTTATTATTAAGGTATCTCGTGCGTGCACCAGCCGTGTCCTCTATACTCAAGGCTGTACGGACGGTCGCGGCCTGGTGCCTCATCTATGGACGGCTGGTTTCGTGTTGGAATGTGTGCTGATCGCGATTGGTGCTCATCGGACACGCCGCGAACCGTTTATATTTTAATTACATTCTTTACTTCTCAGCGAATGCCGATAATTAATTACCAATTGAAGCTTTTAGACAACCTTTTCCAATTAACTAACCGCCTCAAAGCGCGGCGGGGAACCGAACAGGAGGCTTTAAACTTTTAACATGCCTCGAGCTTACCTAAAGTTATTGTTTTTAACGCGCGACCCCTCCACCTAACCCCTTCCATTGGTCATTAAATAAATTTTATGACGTCATGGATGACGTCACTCGATTTTGCTGTCAAAATAGGAGGGGTCTATGTGTCCATGCGCGAACTGACTCCGCCCTTCGCCCTCGCAACTAGCAACTGATATATAAAGCTTGGCCGCTCGGAAGACCGGCAGTAGCAACTGGAAGACGCCGCCGGGAGCTTCACGCGGGTTCCCCAAAAGTTTACGTCGACTCGCTGAACGGTAAGTCAGTTTCATTTCACGTACAAAATAAGATGGGAGCGGCCGGTGCTCAGATGTCGCCCTTCCGAAGTGGAGAGAAAAATAGTTATTGTCTAAAGAACCATAATTTCTCAGTCTTGGTTCCTATTTCGTATAACACACGGTTGCTGAAAACATATTTATTTAACAAAACAAACATTACATACCAACGTGCCCACGTATACAAGTATTGGTAATAAAAACTTGAATAATTTAGACAGGAAAAGAAATGATTAAAATTAAAATAAATTCAATAAATTTAATAAATAAAAAAATACGTCGTAAATAAAATTATTTGACAAGTAATAAAGTTTTCCAATATTATTTTTTAAAAATTGTAATAGTTCTCGTCGTGTAGCACATTATCATCTTAGATAAATACAAATGTTTCGGTTATTGGGTAATTGCTTCTAGAATTTATTTGAATTATTAACACGCAGCGAGAAAGCGAACGAATAATTCAACCAATCGAAAAATACCCGGGAATCATTACCACTTCATTCAATTTATCGCGCATTTTTTAAATTCAACAGACAACCATCTTCGTCTGTTGAAATTAAAAAAAAATCAGTTATGGAATTCAAAAATATATAAAATAGAGTGTAATATACAACATAACGACAAGTTCTTCTTAAACAGTAAAAACACGCGCGTCATTCGTGCATTTTTGAAATTAAACAAACGATGGCGACCCCCTTGTTAACATTCACGAAATAGTTCCATTTTAAAAAATGATGTCATAAAATGTATAATAACAGCATTTTATTATACTGTGCATTGCGGAGGACGCGTCGTGTTCATAAATAACTATAATCCTAACAAATGTTTAACGCTACTTTACAATAAGACCCTTGTTGGAGGCGAGTAAATTATATTAATTGTATTTAAATATCTTCATGGCATCTTTACAGTGATGGAAGTCCAATTATTATTATTATTTAACGCCAATGAAAAATAATCATTGTTCGGCTTCGGTTTACGTTTGCATGGTTGCAACTGGTTGCCAGTCGCGCCCAAGTGTTACTGATCATAAGCGATAATTTTGTTCGCACAGTTTCACGCCCTCGAGTCGATATCCAAGTCACGATTCCAGCGTGCTCCATCCATCCTGCACGAGATAATATTCCTCATTAATCAAATCGGCTAATCCCATCAGTCACGCTCAAGCAGAGCGGACAATTTCGTGTTCTACGAGTACATTCACTACCTCTACACCAATAAGATAAACAGTAATACGATTATTTTTACATTTTGATTTGATTTCTCATATATTAAAAATACAAACTATAACAATTTTCAATGAAAAATATCACTATGGTACCGAGAGGAATCTCAAATTCCGTAATAATCACAAAGCATAGTTTATCTTGTACAAAACGCCTGAACTAATTTGGCGTCGCCAAAGCCTCTGTCGATACGGCCTCTGCAGCTAATACATCAACCTTTGTAATTAAGGCAGATATTCCTTTATCCACGTTCGTACACTTGGTTATATTGGAGAATTTCTTTTCTTTTACTCGCGTTTAAATTATATCTTTATTAGGTTTTATTCAAATAATAAAACGAGACCAAGAATGTGTATCGTTTCTGTTCGCGTCTCAAAAAAATGAAGATGCTTCGTTAAATGAGTAACATTTTATTTAATTGCACATTTTCTTGTTAATCGAGCGTACTAAAGATACGGCGTAGAGCAAAATATCGGCACCGATGGCGATGGCACAAACCTTGTTAGTGCAACTACTCGTTATTGCAAGATGTTTTATTTCCATAAACCGTTAAAACCTCTCGATGTGCGGCTCGAGTGCGGAAATATCAGCGGCACGTCATTTTCCGCCGGCGAGCGGCAGCTGCCCGCGCCGCTGGTGTATTTCAATGCGAGGGGAGAATTTCAAATTTCTATTTAGTTATCCGGCATAACATCGCTTTCAGAACTGCTCTCAAACACCGATATATATCAGTTAAGCTAAATATTTATGAAAAGAAGTATGTGTTTATATATTTGAGGAACCGCTGCGTGAAATGGTCCAACCTCTTCTAAGTCTGTCATTAACTCAGTTGCTATTTTATAACGAAAACAAAAAAACTTTTTTGATACAGATACATTTCATACGTTTCTACATTGTATTTGGTATAACATAAAATATGTAATCAGTTTCATTGTGGTTGTCGTGTCATTAGCATTTTTAATAGAGTACACATTTAAAAGTAGATAATAACAGTGCATTCCCATATTGACACAGCAACCGGAACCTTTGCATTCCGATTTAGCGTCTTATACATACAATATGTGTTATACCAACTGCAGCAATTTCGTAGCAGCGCTACGAGCCCTTAACCGCTCGATAGGTTACCCGTAGAAGCTCTCGTAGACGTCTCTACGCACCTGTGTATATTGCACACTCTAATATATTCTTTTGATGAGGGTTAACGCTAAATGTGTTCAGTTAGAATATTAACAAGGGACATATTCACATTTAATTAGAATTGAATAAATAATTACGGAACTAATTATTCATTCAGTACATCTGTATGTAATACGTTATGTTATAACATAGGTGTATGAACAATTATAATGACTTTCTCGTTTAATGTCCTTATAATAGATATATTAGATTCTGTCGCTGATTCGATATATAATGAATGGTATGAAACTAAAAAGTAGCCCAGTTATGCCGAGTAAGTAATGGGGTTACGAAGTTGGTCGTAATCCCGAAAATAATTAGGCGGATTGGCTCCGTTAGCCTCTCTGAATAGAGTTGAAAATTCCATTGTTCTCTGGGGCAAAATTAAATAAGTTTTGACAATAACACATTGCGATAAATGGCGTACAATTAAAGGGTCCCGCTGCGCTCAAGATTTTCTATATTTTAGTAACTCAGTCAACTAATAATTTTACAAGCTCGGTCGCTTACGCTTATTTGAATATTTCATTAGAACTTCAGGACCCCGTATAAATAACGTTTTGTATAAATAACGTTTTGATATTGATACGAATATTTCCTTCTACTTATTTCTTGCTTATATGATATACAGCGAAAGATTCTATCAATAGACTTATTTATATAAGATTTCAAAGATTTCAAAAATATTCAATATGTATTCAAGATTTCAAAAAGAAAATTAATCTATTTGTATCTTACCGTCTTTGCAGAGGAATTTGAAACCTTTATTATTACTAATAATATCAAGCTTTTGACGAAAAGTAAAGGAAAAGATAGTACAGTAATACACTAGTGGAAAGTTGTTTAAAATATTAGTTAGTGCACGGGTACGTTTATATAGCGATTGTATGACGGTGAGTGTGTCACTTGTGCTCGTGCTATACAAACGTGTTTAATGTCATGTACTGGTACATACTGGCGCACAAACAATGTGACAAAAGTATATTCCAATATCTTTTGCGAATATTTTTCGATGGTGCGAACACAGTGGAACAATTTTAATCTTTGGGTGTTCATCGCACTACGAGGCCGGTGTTCAGACCTTAAGTATTCATCCGAAATCCGACGCGACATTATTAAAAAGATCTTCTTTTGTACTTCACACGAATCTTTGTGAAGCATGAGCTTCATACCTTTTCTCAGATTTTGTTCATTTTTTGTATCGCCCTTACCGATACAAATTGAAAAAAAAAACAGTCTTGATATTTCGGTTTTCACTTCGCTTCACCGTATAACCGGTAGCTTCACTGAAATTAATTTAAAAGGTTACGGGAATTCTCAATGTAAGCTTCGACCGTGCACGTTGCATGGCTCCGCGCTGTCGCGGCCGACCACCAATGTCGGTATTTCTATTTCATTTTAAGACAGAATGTATGCGACACTTCCTTTACATAGGGACCTTTCTTTAAAACTCTCCAGCAGTGATGTTCATCATGACAACGTAAAGCAAAAGCAAATAAGCACGTACACCTGCCTTTACAATTTCAGATAATTTGCTCACAAAATCTAAAAGTACTTCATTAAAATATATTAATTAAAGGGGACTATAGAGTAGCGTATAGACGTCCAATATGGAATATTTAAGATAAGCTCCGAAATCCCGGGATCGATGTAACGAGCGGCCCGTGCGGGCTCGGAGTGATTATCGTCCAATTTGTCGCCACTACGAGTACTCTAGTGCTTGATATGTCTCGGAATTATTTGAAGTGATTTGATAAATGGCGATCTACATGTATAATTGGGGAAACTCAATGTTATATTCTAAATTCTCTCAACTGTAAAATAATTTGAAACCCCAGTTGTCTTTTGCGTTTACTACTTGCGGTAGCAAATACAGTTAATATACTATTACAAACACAACAATGGAATGAACGTCGTACAGAGAAGGACATACGTGAGCGCGGTACACGACGAATGTTTATAAGATAATCGCCTATAGAACTCTACATAGAGCCTGCAGTGGCAATGTTAACAAAATAACAACAATTGTATAGAGATAGCTAAGTCACTGAACAATCCGCGTCTGGAACATTCCCAATTCGTTGTGCAGATTAATACAATTATCTGTATTATTATATTGTTCTCTACAAAGGATTCAAATTGAGCCGAAGCCTGTGGCCAACGTGGCGCGGTACGGCGAGCGAGCTTTGTTCATGCTTCAGATAAACGTGTACGAAAACTCCTTACAAATGGGTTTGTAACTTTCATTTGTAGTTAAAATTAATATTACATGTTAACTAAAGTACAATTTCTATAATACACACGTGGGAACGTGTACTCGAGGAATAAAAGAGAAAAAATTTAGAATTCGAAATTATTATACAATCTACATACACGACGGCGGTCGCCTGCCTCCCGAGAGCGTGGTATTAATACGTCAGGGTCGATCGACATGTTTGATTGACATTTGTCATTAGTTACCGCGTAGTTTTTCGTCGAAGACGGCTCCTCGGCCTAGACAGTTTGTATGGGTGTATATAATAATAATTACAGTAATCATATCTATCATAATAAACAACGGCTAATGTGTTGAGTACGATTGTTCTTGTGCACAGATTGATGTGTAATGAGGGCTGCGACGCGAGGCGCGTTGCCTCCAGCGCTCGCGGCCACCCGCCGGTCCGGTGCAACTTAATGTTAGAATATCCGCGCTGAACGACCAATTACAGAATGACTATAGAATTAAATATTACTAAGGAAAACGGTGTAGCGGCCAGACGGAGCCGGACAACGCTTTAGAGACTAAACGGAAGCATTCAATCCCGCACGCAGTGCATTTCCATGTTGTTGTACCGAAAACAATGTGCTCTAGCTCGCCAGTGTCACATAATCTTCTTGTATTCTGAATGGACCGAAAAGGGTTTAGCGCAACCAACATAATAGGTATACATACATTGATCCTTGTCGCAGGACGTTCCCAGATTTTTCGGCTCATAAATAAAAAGTGCACTCGCGTTAATTGAAAATAGTTTGTTTCTAGAAATACAATATTTTTTTCCAAAAATACAATATTTTTTGGCTCATCCGGTTACCATATCCAACCTAACTTGTTACTGTATAAGAAATCTCAAGTAGGTATAGTCTCAGTAGTAATCATAGCAACACCAATAATCTCAAGTTAATTCTCAATGCTACATTTAATTTTGTCTGATCTCAATGGGAACATCCGACAAATAAGTCATTGGACACTTGGTACATTGCGCGTATGGATCTCAGAAATCTGTCAAAATAGCGCTCCATGTTTAAAAGTTATGGAAGCAATTTTTCTTCCTCACTAGAGAAATGTTTCTTTATGAAACAGACAGCCTTTGATAGATATGCAGTGTTTAGCGACGTCGACAAATATTCCTACCCGACAACGAGCCTCGTGGCGCTCCAATATCCGGCGGAGCGACGACTCGCACGAATATTACTCAATAGTGACTGCTAATATGTAAATAAGACGAGGCCGTCCTTTGATGATATTTCATCAAAGATGAAAAGACCATGTTACAATCTATTCACTGGCAAATAACGAGCTACTTAATATATCTAATGTCGTGCGGACGCCGGAGTCTAGACCGCTATCTTGTGTTACTCGACTGACCGATCGAGCGGCAGATAAGGTTAGATTCCTATGTCAGGTCGACCACAGATGCGCCTCTACCCCTGAGAACTAAGCTAGAATGCCTCGAAAAAGTATATCTCCCTTACCACACCCTTCAAACCAGAACACAGCAGCGTTTAGCACCGCTGTTATAAGGCAGAAATAGGTGTGGCGGCGGTGCCGCCGGTGTCGAACCACAGAGGGTTCTACCACCTTTCAAATATGTTTGGTTAATTAGTTTCTATTGTTACCTCGTTACCATCGCTGTGACTGATTTTTTTTCTACAAAGTACTGGAAATTGCTATGAAAACCGCTGCTAGCGGCCAAGTGTCAAATGACCCGCCGGGTTAGATCGTTTCGGTTTCTTTTATTAAGTGAAGCGGGGCTGCGACCACCGGGCCGGCAGCGCACGTGCGCTCGGAGATAAAGCGCGCTAGACGAGAGTTGTAGTTCGGTTAACGTTTCGGCAGCAGCCATGGAAGTTATCGTAATTAAAATCGTAATATACAGTATACTGTAATCATTTATTTGGGAACCAGCTTTATTGTTCCAGCGAGTTAAAACTGCTGGTCATTTACATAACTGTCTTATAAAATAATGTGTTGAGGAGAAATTATGTTGTATATGCGCATTTTGGTGGCAATCTAAAGATCATAGGATACCAGTATTGTATGTATTTTCCACTACGATTATGTACGACTTGCAACGTCATAATTTATACGTGTAAGTTTTGTTTAGAATTAAAAAGTGTTTGGTTAACTATTTTTTATTTATACTTACATAAATTTCTGAGAGTATTCATCTCGAATAGTGACGTTAACCACCTGGCTTCAGCCCTTTCTGCCCAGTGCGAGCACATGGCTGGCCACCTACACAGAAGGCTGTGTATTATTTTATAAGTATTACGTCTACATGCATATTCGCCTGTTTTCCTTATGGTCACAAAGGGGAAGTTTGCTGGCGTATAATATAATTCAATAATTAAATATACGTCATTGATAACTGGAGTACAGAATAACTGAAACTACAGCTATTATCAGAATTGGCAACTTTATCAGATACTAATTTTAACGGTCCGCTATACTTTGTTATTGAAATGAATAAGTCGAGGGATGAGCACAGAGAGCCCTCGCCGGAGTAATAATTTCGTGTATTAAGTCCTGCCCCATAGATAGCAACAGCTTCTATTAGTGTGAAGTTTATTAAGCATCATAATTTAGAATCAATACGTTAAAGTACTACTATTGTTATGTGTACTATTATCTCGCCATTTCCATGGTAAGATTTGATGGGGCGTGATTCTAATGGTTAGAGACCCTGACTGCTCAGTAAGAAGTCGTAGGTTCGATTCTCTCTCAGGACATACTTTTGTGTGATGAGCAAGTGTTTGTTCTATCTAGGTATAGTAAAAATATTCAAGCATTCTATGCTATGTATAGGTATATTTGTATATGTCCAATTACACGTCTTACATGAACTTTCTTAATACAGTGAATACTACGAGTAGTAATGTGTACATACATTACTTCAAGAGTTTCTATGGCATTGTTCGAAGAACAAGATACTAGCGTGTTTCGCAATTTATTCCAACAATAATTAGAAAATTCGAATTAAAATGGGATTTCAGTGACGGATTGAATCGCGCCGATGTATTTTTAGGCACAAGTGTTGGCGGACTCCTCGTCCCGTCGCAGCAAATATTGACATGTGATAATTTGTTTCTTTATTACTGAGCCAGCGCACACTTCGAGACTTCCCCAATACGGCGCGTTCGAGATTACAGTATCCACATATACGATATCATGTGCGCATTTTGAATCGTGCACTATATACATAAATGCAAACATTTTACAGCAGCCCGCGCTGGCACCGCGTCCGTGGCGCGCCGCGAGCTGGAGCACCTCATTATTTTTGAAGATTTACCGCCTGGCTGATGTACGCGTGCATCTTTGCTACGGGACAGTTTAGAACGGTGTTCTGTCTACAACGCTCGGCCGATTCCTGTTCGCCACACTCCGTTGTACATTTAAAGTACTTGTAACTACGCAGTAGCCGTCCGCTGCACCGAGAATAGTCCCTTATAATATACTTTGATACGGTGACAGTATATGTTAATTGCCGACTATATTTAGCCTGCGGCCTACTGGAAAATAGTACGAAACTACATATTTCCTGAGCTATAGAAGCATTCCGGATACAATTATTATTGTCAGATAAAATAATACTATGTTTCATTCGAATTAACAATGTTTGTCGTAAGACCTAACGCACTCTATCCCGACGGCCGCCGACTCGTGCGCCTAGCGCTGTCTTCGACAGGTTAACAACTTATATTTATGTATGTATTAAGTGAGTACTCGGTGATATTTCTACGAATGTATATAGGTGGGCAACCAATTAGGATCGTTTTATTTATCGTTAGACGTCGGAATCGCTAATATAATAAGCTAGCAGTCGTGTTTGTGAACAATTGTGTTCGTAACACTATGCGAGTACCGGTCATCAGCTCGGGCTCTCCACAGAAGCGCGGTCGATTAGTGTTTCCAGTCAATAATGCCGTTTCCAAACGAACACCCTAATGAACGAGTTACTGCGGCGCCGCGCCGCATCCAGCGTGCATCTGTTCTGTATGTACGTAACGGATCGTTTTCTTGTAAATTGTTTAATTTAAAATTTGTATCTCTCGCAGGTGCAAGAGATCGCTATTTGATAAGGCCGCAAATTGTACCGACGATTTTGTGTTTCATACAGTAGTGTAAAATAAAGAAATATTTCTATTATCACATACTAACATTCGGGGACCAGTAATTTATAGTTAAATTATACATAATGTGTTCGCAATTCAATTTTCGTATTCTGTTTCCCTTGTTTGTGATCTATAGATATTACGTCTTACATATAAGTACACAACTATCTTACATTTTATTTATTCTATTAAAGAAATCGGGGACGTAATTAATTAGATGTAGGTACATATTTGTAATATAATAGAAATATACGTGTCACCAGCAGGTACCAGACTAGATTGTTAGTTTATTATTCGTGATCAAGTATGTACTCGTACATTCAACAAAAAAAGGCCGGAAAGAAGAAAATTACAATGTCAGCAACGTAATACAAGCGACGTTACATCCGCAGCATAATGTGTCCTGGTCCAGGGAATATGAATAATGAAAGACAAAACCGGCCAATAAAGGAGCGTCACACCATCCGCTCGAAGTGTCCCTGTAATACATGTTTGAGTAGCGCGATATTAAGGCGGATATAAGGGAAATATTCCACGGATTTTTTCATATATCGCGGCGATAAATCTGTCATTGTCCACAAAATAGCAAATAAATCAATCCCATGGAAGCGCGCCCACATAGCGCTGTGTGCGGACCGCGGGGTTATGATGGTGGGCCGTCACTCCGGATGGTTAGCGTCGGAATGGAAGGTATTAATTAAAACGTCTTTCAGTATTTATGCTTTGATAGAGTGCAATGAATATAGAAATATTTAAACGCAATAATTACAAATTTAGGGAGGAACAAGGCGCACGCATCCGCAGCTGTAGCCAATGCATTGTTGCTGTTATAATTGTGATGTTTTCAAAGCGTAAAAAATGTTCGTTTAAACATAAAGATAAGAAAATCATATATTATTATAAACAATGAAATTGTGCCGGGTGCTCGGGACACAATGATAATTTAAATACTAATCTGAGTTTCAGTACAGTCAATTTCTGCCGTTAAAACAACAATAAAAATATTGTAATTTCGGTGAATCAATTTACAATGAAAATAAACGTGGGGCTGATACCGGCGCCGCGAACCGCGATTTCCATGCAAATGGCGGCCGTGCGCCGCAAGATATTTACGTAATTTTAATTCAGCATACGCGCCAAATTGCCGGTGTCCAGTTTTCAAATTATAAACTTTAACACTTGACCTAAAAATTTGTAATCTGTGGGCTTGCGTTGAGCCTTTTTTAATGAAATCCTTTTGAATGCAAACGTCAAACAATCGGCTCGGGGCACTCGAGAAGCGCGCAGTGCGGGGGGCGCCCCATTATTCAACTTTCGCAATAAACGCCACACCTTTTAATAAACATTTATAGCTTATTACGTGATTAATTTACGTAGTGCTCTTTAGTGATTTCGTAGTCCGCATATTTCCCGTACGGGCTGAGACTAAGGCTACGGTCCTGACACACTTGTTCGGTTTCTTATATTTTTATTAGTCTACATAGATTGTGCTTTGCTATTAATCATAGGTACTCTATATCTGATGTTTTTATAGAATGCACCCGGTGTTTATTTACAGGTAACTTAATTACTACTCCATTATTAGATATAAATATAGAATTGTGTGTAATTTATATATTCAATTACATAAAATTCATAATTTTTCTTATATTTAAAAAAATATACACGGGCATTATGATATTCAGTAATCAGTGTGAACCTTTCACCATCCCCCAAAGGTTGACTGGCAGAGAATGTCATTTGGCATTAAGTCCGCCCTTTGTAATCCACTAGGTTACAATAAAAATAAATAAATAAAACTAATATCTAGTGAAAAATTAATGAACTGATTGAGATAAGTCTCAGAAGTAGCGGTTGACTCTCCACAAAGAACTCCACCATTTGTGAAGAAAGTTTTGCAATAAATGTTTATGTGTATTTTAATAATAAAAAGATATAAATCATCTGGCTGACCAACATCGACACTTTTCTTCAAATCTCACTGCCGACCTCGCTCTCCCCAGCAGCCGGTGACACTCCAGAGTATATTCCAGAATGCGTTGCCGCTACGTTATAAATAATACAAAAAACTGCTAGTCAAAGACAAGGCTACATGTTCCAATCTGGGCTACGTCGAAGATAAGGCACCGTAGGTTTTATGTGTATATTAATACTCCGTAGCGAGCGCCGCGGCCGGCCGCACCGCCATAAATACTGGCCGTCGAGACACGCGACACTCCCCGGGGAGGGCGGCTGCGGGCTCGTTGTCTTAATAAGAAACTTTACTAAATTACTTATCGTCCTTCGTGTATCAATCGTAATAATTTACACCGAGACCCCCTTTTATTTCCGACTTTCTCGTGGTTTTTCCAATACACGATATGTCTAAAGAAATTATACCGCATTATCGGCAAATATTGTTTATACTGATCTCTTTTTTTAGTAAAGGTAGCCGAACGTAGCTGAATATGTAATAAACATTTCTTTCGAATTCGGTTTTCAATATTTACAAAATAAATCATGAACAATACGAAATTTTGTGAAATATGTACCTAAATTATTTGACCACAATCACTGTCCTATAAGTTAAAATGAAACATATATGGTTGCATAAATTATTATACTTAATAGAAACAGGCAAGAGTGTCAAAACAATTAGAATGTTATTATTACAACGTTGTTATTAATATTTTAATATACATACCTACATATCTATATCATAACCAATTACTTTAACGAGTAAAATAAAATCAGGTATAGACTTCAACGACGAGCAGTCCGTGTGACACGTCTCGTTCCTAGTGTTGTATTAAATAAAAGCCACTAAAAATCTCAGCGACTAGTTGCTAAAGGTAAAATATATGGGCGTTATCGCTTCATAAACACTCGATCTCGGTAAGAGTCGCCGGGGGCCGCGACGCGCCGTAAACGAGATCGCGTGTCGGCCGCCGACGCGCTCGTAAACGGTATGCGATATCGCGTCGTGCGGGCGATAGCTGTAACACTCTCCACGAGACACTTGCGCTTAGTACGGCTCTCTCCTTCGTACAGAGAGAAACACATCTCCTTTGTATCACGCCGATATGAAAAAATCTATAAACATAAACTAACAAGATTTCAACTCAAACATTTATTGTGCTATTTGTATTTGAATTAACATTTTTTTTCGAATTTTTCAATACTGCAATTCAATAATTAAAAGGGCAGTAATTTCACACGGTTAGCTCAATAGTACATGGTATTTATTGTCATGTAGAACAGTTACACAATCGACTGGCCGTTTGGTCCGAGCGCGGCTGCGGGCTGGGACTGCAGTCCGTTCTGTCAAAAATGTCACGCGTAAACATGTCGGTGTACACACAGCGGCGAGCGGCGTGATCCCGGCGGCCGCCGCGCCGGCACGCCCGCCGCCCGCCGCACGCCCGCCGCTTACACCTACCGCTGCACTCGAATATTCCATATATCAACTCTAAACGGTTACTGAGCTGCGATTCAAAATTATTTGAATAGGCGTCGATTGATATGTGTATAAAATAATTTCGAACAACTTTATGAAATATCAATGTGTAGGTATGTAATGGGGCTTAGGAGTTCGTCCGGCATATCCGAAAAACAATGTTCCCAAAATATTTACGTAAATATACGTTTTCGAACAACACTTAAACTTTTTTTTAAAGTACCTATTTAAAGTCCACTATCGTTTGCCGCAGCCTCGAGTATACCTCCACAATTATGTAATTTCTAATCGACTGAGACAGGCGTTTAGAATCTATCCCTTTTCTGCTGCCAGATAATCTTTGCACATTTTTGATCGTTTGAAGCGCCCGTAACAAAGTTGCGGCTCCGCCCGACCAATACATTAATTAATAACCAGTTAGCGGCGGTCGCATGTTAAACGAGGGCGCAGGTCGCCGGCCGCGAGCTGCACGTCGGGGCCGAGCGCGCTGACGGCCCACTAACCATGTTAGCTGGCACAACGCGGGATAATTCGATCACCTACTCGACGGACACCGCGGCCCGCGCGCCGCCCGCGCGCCGCCTGACATGGCACATGCCAGAACAGACCAACAGACGACCTCTTTGATTGTTATCTGATTAACACGCGTGAGCGGACACGTTTACTGTGCTATTTTGCGTTAAGAATAATGAAATGAAAATTGTACGTGTAGTGGACAACGTTGTATAAAAATGTCGAACTTTCTAAGAAGTTAAGCTAGTGAACACATTTACTTATCTAGATAAAACGTTATCATTACAATAAGACGGTCTAAGGTGCTTCACCGTCGATAACAAATATTTGTTTTAACTTACGACAGTATAGTAGGAATCTGTAATAAAATTAATGCAGATTAAGTTCCGTAAAACGTAGCAAAAGAATACATATCCCAGGATGTAACAAAACATTTCAGAAACCATCTACATAGGTTAACTGCGTGGGCCCTCTGTCAGGCCTCCGACCAACTCTCTCGACTGGAGTTTAGTGCAAATTTAACTCGACATGAACACATTAATTAAATGAACAATTCCCAGCTGTTTAAGCGATCGTACAAGTTGCTCGGGCCCTGACGTACCACGAGAGAGACATAAAACCGGATTAGGATTAGTGCGTTAACAGCGGAAGCCCGCGCGGTGCGGCCGGCGCGCGGCGGCCCGCGGACCGAATGGAGAGTCATTGGCTCTCTGTCAACACGAACCGAATGATCCGTTCAATTACATGCAGCTCTCTCATTCGGCTGCTGCTGCGTATAAAGATCGCCAACTAGCTGCCACCGACACGTGGCGACACTTAATCTCCTCCTGAACGATTATAAAACAAATTTATTGTATTCTTTAACATCTAATCAGCTATGCTTGCGAATGTATCATATTTTATCCCTTCGAATAGGAAGATTACGATTAGTTTTATCATGTAATGAAACTAAACGGATTAACTGACAATAATCATCTAATATCTCCAGTCCCGATTGGCTGCAGATGTCGCCGGAGACTGATTACAGACGTCGGCGGGCGACGGCGGACGCGGGCTGCGATGTACATACATGTACGTACATCAATGTACGTTAGAGTATATAATAATAATGATCCGTGAACAACCATATCAATCGCATACCATCTCATTCATAATTAGCAGAGTTTGGGCTATGGTAGCTAAACAGTTAATAATATTATATATATGCATACAGTAAATATCTGTTTCACAGTCGTAATGTTATTTTCTACGGCATTTACATGTACTAATACACGAATGCAATTTCTTTAGTATTGATCATATATGTATGTGATTGAAATTATTACACCATGTTTAATATCTAAATGAATTACGCGGCTATGTATCATGTACGGACGAAGACAAAATGAGTTCAGATTTCAGATTCACATTAACTGGAGAGCTTCATATATTATATTTAGAAGCAAAAACGTGGGCTGGCGCGCTCGCCGCAATAAATCCAAGGGTCCAGTGCTATAATTCACATATTGTTTAAACGAATTGAAAAATTGCCCCCGCACATAGCCGAGGTACATTCACAAATTACTAGGAGCGCGCACCCGTGAAATATTAACTGCCCTCTGAAAACACTTCACGTTATTTTCCGCTTCTACGTTACAGGACGCTAATGTGCTTTTGTGATATCTTCGTCGAGGTGAAAGTCCAATTCGAAATAAGACACACGCCTGTAACCGTACTGTTTTAAATAATTGTACAAGAAGCTGGCGTATTGTACAACGCAATTTACAGATTCGGACAAAACAACGTGTCGAATAAAAATGAATTCTTACAGGTAAAGGAATGGGTTCGAGTCCCCGCCAGAACACACGGCTGTCAGGAACACGAATATTTATTGTACGGTGTCTCCGTGCCAAATCATCAAAATATCTAATTAGAAATTTACATAATAGTCAGTTAATATCAGCTGTCAGATTACCATAGCATCGGTTCTGCCTAACTTGGGAGCTCGTGTTCGCGTGTGAAGGAGTCCCAAGATATTATTATTA
>DWQT01001789.1:0-15697 GCA_018244895.1 Myscelus amystis hages
ACAGGGCCTGTAATATACGAACATGTGATATATGTAACTTAATTTATCGCAGACATCGCGTTTAATCCGTTTATCAATAATTTTGAGTTTAAACTACGTACATATATAGCAATAAGGGATTATAAACTTGGGTGTTTTCGGTACATATGAGCAAGCATATCCGTCGCCTGAAGGTAAGGTCTTTGCAGAAATGATGGGGTCCTTTGTTCTCGCCGCTCCATACGCGCTGTGACAGGTTGGAGCGACAAAGGCTTTCGAGGGGAGCCTGGAAATACGGTAGTTAGCTTCCCATTGTACAAACATTACGTATAATACGTGGCACCAGGCTCGCCAGGTTTATGATGAACAAACATACGTTCTAATCATATACTAGTTACACATCAAAAAGGTTGTTTTCACACAAAATACTTCTATTATCGTTATCTGAAACGCAATTAATAACATCGCTCGCAACTCCAATGTCACAGTTGAAATCCAAACGTAAATTAATTGAATTGTAATGAGATGTATATTTATTGTGCGATGGCCGGACGATGATTAGTGTTTCACTCCGCGGCCGCCGCTCGAGTCGACGTCTCGCTGTCCGTGCTTAATGAGTGTTGTACTATGTCATGTTGTTCGGTATTGGCGGCTGCGCGCTGACTTTTGCATAAATTACATTTATATGGCATAAATTAAACAATAAATTTTATGCTACAATAAAATATTTGGATATTCAATGTAGAAAATTACAAAAGTTTCTAATAGAACATAATTAATCAATAATACATAACACTTCGTCACTGCTGAGTTGCGTGCCGTATATTAGTATCTTAATCCATACAAACTGAAATCTCACTGTTCCTTTCTCCAAAGAATTTTTTTTACGACGTAAATATTAAAAATGCGACAAAGTCCTCTTACTTAGTTTTCGAAATTTATGCAATTTATAACATGGATTTATATAAGTATATACGTACCTATGTACATATAAATGTATGTATGGTAGTTTTGGCTCGTCTATGCAACTGGCCGCAAACTACTTTCCAATACATTTTAATATAACACGAGAAGACCACACGATGAGCAATTATCACTTTCTTTAATGTTCTCGCAAGTTTATCATCATTTGAATATTACTCCTCGACACATATTTAAAACGCGGAAATTGTTTGTCCTGTCTACATGTTTTGTATAAATAAAGAGTAATCATCATAACACGCTCTAAATATATTTTTTATTTTAAATTTCTATCTATATCTCCATGTATGTTTAATGCTACACCGTTAATTTTATTGAGAATTTCTGAAGAATATTGATAAAAATCTCCAGAGCGGCGAGGCTTGTCGCTACGGCGTGTCAGTGGAAGTGTGTTCCTATGTAAATAAGTCTACCGCTCGATCTTCACAAGTCGTTATTAATAATTTGAATAATTTGCCGAGAGCAGTAAATTTACTACAAAAAAGTAATAAAGAGTGAATTTCAAATTTGCAAAGTACTCTCCCTCGTTCGGGAAAGCGTAGAAAGTAACATTCTACTTATCATTACGATATCTTCATAGAAAGACAATTATTGCACTCCTTTTAGTAATGGATGCAGTAATGTCATTGTCACACAGGTTCTGTTCTGTCAAGCAGTTTATCGTTGGCCGGGACGATTTTCCAACTAAGTATTTAGAAAAGGAAACGCGTGTGAAAACCAGATTAATGTCACGTTATCAGTCGTCAAGATGATCTATATACATACGTCTTCAACCTTCCTACTTATTAACCCACTATTGGACGGGTCTCGAGCCCGAAGAGAAGGGTTAAAACTGTAGTGTACCAATGGCCCAATGCAGTTTGAGAAACGTTTCTCTCCTTAGAGAACATTTGGAAGGACTAAGGCGTTTAGGTTGATATTTCTTTCAACGTTCTAAGGAATGATTGCACACAACTCAGCAACGTTGACGCAGGACGTCAACCCCAGAGCCCGTAGTGTAGGGCAATCCCAATCACGAGGCCATCAAAATAGGCAAATTGTAATGTTAGTAGAAACAAAATAAGAAGCTCATAATTGTTGTATTTGTTTGTCAAGGCATATACATATGGATACGTTAAGTATGTTTGTGTAACACAATACAAGAATAAGTGACCGTGATACGCGTTACAGGCGTCATTAGCGGCTAACGAGCATTAAAGGGCTAAGCCGACGGCCGCGGTCACGGCTCGCGGCCCGTCACGCCACCCGCTTTGCAGCGTACTGCGTTTAAGACTTTAGTCTCCTCCTAATGAGACTTGGAGTACACTTGTATTGGGATTTACGGTAACGAACTATTCAAGGCAAGAACGATCAAGTTCTAGGCAAGCGTGCTAGCTTTCAACCTCATCCCGCGCCTCACCTGCTGGCGAGCTCATCAAACACAGTACCAGTGCATAGTAAGAAATGATCCGATTGTAAAACTAAAGTTAATGATTTCGCAAGATGAAGAGGAACGTGAATTGTTTCGTATGGACGTTTTGGTTCTTTGGTCGCGTATCACTTGAAATGTAACATCTTATTTTCTATGCACTCAGCTGGAGAAGCTGATTGGGCTTTTAAGAGTAATATTAGGAATATTATATTACAATCAACCCGTATAATTAGGAGAGGATTCTATTTTTTCTCGGTCTCGGTTTCCCTCTCAAAGTGAGAACGCTACGCGGGCCTCCCGCTGGGAGGGAGCTATTTTGCTGTGTATTAAGGAACGACTCGCTATTTTGTCGTCGTTCGAAAGTAAACGTGTATTTTATAAATCGAGGTCCACAGATAAAGAATTCTAGAGACGGACAGCTGTCAAGAAAAAGATAAAAGGGAAGTGGTAACAAAACGAGATGTTACATCACGGGTCGCGAGCTGACCCGCGCCAATAGCGGCACCGTTATTACGATATCTTATTGTCGTACCTCCACGTCGCGCGGCGCGGCCGCCGCCACATGTCGCTATGCGTTATGTATGAGATATGGAATTCATTTCATTATCCGATTCATATTCATGAGGTTGGAGTATTTTGATCGTGACTGGAAGATTTGCAATTATGCGTGTTGTTAGAAGTTCTCGTTGTGTACGAATAAATAAAAACATTTTAATTATAGTTTACTAATTACAGCACCTTATTCTGGTCAAACAATCCACGATATAAGAAAGTTTCCAAATTCCGCGTTTTAGAAAATACGTCTGGAAAATACATTAGCGATTGTTAAATTGAAATAGAAATAATATTACCAACTATTATTGACCTAGTGGCGAATAGTATTTAAAGAACAGCAGTCATTTAAATTGAGAACTAGGGCGGCTATTTGAATAACAGCTAATTATGAGAGTAGTTTTGTGTTAGAGGGGGTATAGGGGAGGGCTGTGAAGGGCGCCAAAAGTGTGCTGAATCGCATCGACCCTTGTTGCAAATTACGTTTTGTGAAGGTGTTTGAGTTTGAGGGAGTCCCGAGTTGGCTGGCTCCGCGAAATTCTCGTTTTAATTATAGCTACAGTCGATGGTAATATACATTACCTAATTATAAATCCCTTTCTAGATTTTTATTTTCTTGAATCTGTAGTTCAACTATTTAAAACCGTTCGTAAGACATCAAACAATTGCTATAATTTTTTTTGTGTGTTTGGAAAATAACAATTCACCTTCTGTTCTGAACTAAATAACACTGCTTGGTGACACAATAAAAGTCCTATTCTTAAAGTCCAGTTCGAGAGTCGCTCTTCATTATTTTGATAGGTACTTCTTCTTACCTAAAAAATAAAACAAAACAAAAAGCCGTCCCTAAAGTCCCCGTCAGTTAAATCCATATCAGTAGCGAGAGCGACGTGACCCACTTCCCTCTAACGGCGGCGACCAGCAGATGGTCGCTGACGTAACCCTCGTCACCATACCCAAGACAATGATGTCATAAATCACGGGCCTAATGCCTAATCAGCGCCCGGCCGTCTTGAGGAGTATCAATCGCGGGTACACAATATACAGACATGATCGTTATACAGTATGATAACCCAACACCAAAATATATCAAGCGACGTTGCGCTACCGAACACTTTCTGAATTCGGACGGCATAGCGCTGTCTCGGTTGCTATTGTTATCCAGCAGCCCATAAACTTGGCCGGAGGACTCACGATTGGGTTAAAAGCTAAGCTGGAATAATGTTATTGTACGACCCTAACATGTACCTATGTGTTTTGTAGAGTGTTACTTTGTTGAAGGCTGATCGAGA
The DNA here is from genome assembly GCA_018244895.1 of Myscelus amystis hages. Classification (NCBI taxonomy): domain Eukaryota; kingdom Metazoa; phylum Arthropoda; class Insecta; order Lepidoptera; family Hesperiidae; genus Myscelus; species Myscelus amystis. The sequence goes on from DWQT01001789.1 coordinate 4,216, forward strand.
ACCGTAGCGCAAGTTGAAGTGCTAAGTACTTAAATAAACTTAGTTCCATTTGTGTGACCCCCTTGGAGCCGGCAGATGGGCAGCGTGACGTAATCGGTTCCGCTTTCCGGCGCGCGCCGAATTTAATTACGCGCACTTTCACAGTGCGCACGCGCCGCCGCGCTGCCCGACGGCGCCGCCCCGGAAGACACAGCCTGCGACGGGTTCCTTGCGGGATCTCTGCAGGCATTGCAAAAAGTTTTCATAACCGATGATAATTATAACTAGATAATGATTTCAATAGTACATTAACGTTTCTGATTTTTAAACTTAGATTACAAATTTTAAAATAATATTGAATTAAGAAATGATTGCGGTATTGTACACAGGGAATAGAATAACTTCATGTTTTTAGTACTTTAATAAACTACGATACGTATAGATGTCTAGATATATCTCAAATGATTCGAACGTGGTGACAAAAACTACAAAAGACAAACAAAGTAGCGGTTTATTTTAAAAATTCATCAAAATGTAAACCACAGACGAGGAAGTGTACTATTACTGTTTACTATCTGTTAAACTACTATCAACATCTTCGTATCTTTTGATGTATTAACTTTTCCTGTCCGTAATTGATATGAAAGGCATGGCCACATCAAATACATTTATGGTTTCACGTTCTTAGTGGGTGCGGTTTATGATCTAATGTAGTGCATTGTGGGTGTTCCCGACAGGTGTGGCCGTTTCATTGCCTTTGGGGATATGCCCTTTAACACACTGTAATGACTGTTAAATGTATTAATGTTTGATCGCATATGCAAAAGTACGTCGTCGTCATACATAAGCTACATTTACTTAGGAAATAATTATATAGTATTTGTAGAATTCAGTAACATTTAGAATCACAGGGAACTCTGTTTGCTTTATGTTTTTGACTAGGTATAAGTTGTGTAATCTTACGTCTACCCGTGTAAAGCCGGATCGGGTCGCTAGTGCATAAACAATTTCACTATCCTCTGTTCAATCGAGGCGCAAAAACGGCTGAGAACGTGAGTTACGATAAAACATTAATAAACGTGGTTATACGTGAGGTAGGGAAATAAAAGCAGCGAGAGATGTCCCCGAGGGCGGCTAGACTTTGTTATTAGAGGCCATATGTTATACGCGTCGTAATCCGCGTCTAGACGGCCGCCGAGCCCGCGGAGACGGTACTACGATGATATTGCTTGCGCAGCGCCGCAATCTGCCTGACACATCGTAATTGTTGGTCTATGAACATCGGTGGGTGCGACCCACTGCTGACCGGCGGGAAGGGTCTATCCTCACCATTTCTTCAGACATAAACTTTATTTCCCGATTTGCGAATATCAGTACAACAAGAAGGTAGATAATTATTGAAAGTTTTATCAGAAGGCAGAAACGACCTTGCGGACGTACTAGGTCCATCCCATCTAAGAGCTAAGTAATTGCGTCATAGGGATAGTGACGCCAGTTGTGGATGGCACTGCATCAGCGACGCATCGTGGGAATCAATATAACTGCAAGTGGCCCGCTTGCAGGTCCCGGAGCGGCGCGGCGAGTCAGGAACTTGTCTAACAATGATCCCGCATCCGCAAACCAATGAACAACCCTCGGAAACACTTTACACTGAGGGTTCCTCAATTATATTATGATTCTTTATCGCTTTGTTATGTTATACATCCAATTGAATGAAACCCGGGCTGTTATATAGGTTCCAACATGAGGTTCCAACATTCTTCAAGGTCAAAGGTTGCAATAATGGGTTTTTTTAATTTTTCAGCGAAACGGTTACCTGTATGTTAAAATTTGTTAGACACAATTGTAAATCATACCATTATCTACAAAAATTGTCCTTACACTTTTTTTCATAACACCAGCCATTTTTGAGAAAAAACGATTACAATTTTGTATATCGCTGTATTGTCCATAAGCATGACTAAGCTGCCTACGACATCATTGGGCTTATAATATAAGTAAAACTATTAGTCTAGGTGACTAATACATTCATAATGATGGTAAAAGAAATTTGAAGCTTTCTGGGAATTAATTCAAGGTTACCGGACTACACGGTACGGAAGGTACATCAACCATTTTAAAACCTAGCAAGTCCAAAGAGTTACTAGGTTTTAAAATTGTTAAAGTGACTTACTAGGTTTTAAAGTGGTGAGGAGGGAGTGCATGGTGCACGTACTAGGTATCGATGATTTAATATATCTGCTTTCCTGTTAGTTTAAGACGTTGGTGTTTTTGTATTTGGTAGCGCCTTCTTAGGTTAGCAAGATTATGCAATAAAACGATTTTTGTAAAAAATGTCCCATACTAGGTTTTGAAATGGGGCAGCCGGTGTTTTCGGTAGAATTTGATTATCGTTTAGCATCGGAAATATGGAACATACGGAAAGAGGTACTCTGTGTTTGTATACTCTATTATAATAATATTATAAATACAAAAATTTCCGTTCTAATTGCACACAATTGTGTGCACACTACATAAAAGATTTTCAGTCCCGTAAAATATCATATTAATCTTCTTTCATATTAATTTTATTTCAATAATAGTATGAGTGCAGTTAGGATTTGCACTGACAGAAGTTGGCTACAAAAGCGTCGCACTGTTCAGGACGAAGGTGTTCGCGTCCAGCATACTCGTGGACGGGTGTGGACAGTCCGCATACCGAAACATTGATTGTTACATTAACCGCTGCACTTAAGGGACGATGAGAAAAGGGAACGGGGAAGAAAACTCCCAAGCAGCGCTCTGGCCGTCTCATCTATCTATATTCTATACTATATAATCTCAGGAAATATCGGTCCGTTTTGACAAATTCTTTCAGTGTTAGATAGCTCATTGATCGAGGAAGGCTATAGGCTATACGCTAGCCGCGGGCAAAAGCTAGTTAGATATATGTACTCGTATATGCGAATGGCCATTTACCCTAAGGTCTAGGAGACATGACCTTCGCACAAATTTTTTATTTTTAATTTTTGATGTATTCGGGAGTCTCGTTTGTGTTCGTTACAAGAGGCAAATAAAGTTTATAATTTATTTTAACAGGTTCTTTATTTGAAATAGCTTTTCTAAACATAACAGTTTGTGACCTTTGCAAGATTTACGGTATAAATTAACAAAAAAATGCTTAATAAAACATAATAATGATTGTCAGGCAAACGCTCGTCATAATAAAATGTAAAAGATTGAAGCGAAGCGGAACAAACAATGTTGAGTAATGTTTGTCAATGCGTCCGCGGCCCGTTACACCGGCGTTAACGTATTACGCTATGCCTAACACATTACTATCAAAGCGATAAGATATATTTTCGCTCGCTACATGAGTAACTATGAAGACGATCGACGACTCCTACGAGCGTTATCTTCCTACCTCGATAACTCTTAATTTTATCTACATTAGGCCTTCTTGTGATATTATTATTGTTTTTAAATGTTTTTGTTTTATTAAAAGGTATTTATTAGCTATGCGCGATGATCATGAAGCTAGTACATATACGTACATAGTTCTAACGAGGTTCAGTGTCACGTGAGGTGTCGAAGAAGTCACGTGAGTATTCCGATCAGAGGAGGACTGTCGTCGATCGGGCCACGGTAACACCGCTTCACCATTGATGTCAGTACTGAAGTCAGTTCAATTTCAAGATTTAAGAGGACTCGTCACTTCCGAGGGAGACGTGGCAGCACCCGCCCGCTTGCCTTCGATCGGCCGAAAGTACGTCTCTACTCTCTATCGAGTGGCGGAAGCCGGGCTAAATATACGTAAATCGTTGGTCGAGTCGAAACTGAACTATTTCGACGATTATTTACGAGCTCATCCAGCGGCCGGTGCCAGAGCGAATGCCGGTGCAAGCCGATATCTTATTGAACGGCGGCCGCGCGGTCGCGCCCGTCGTGCCATTCCAGCCATTTTAATAAAAACATCAACAATGTCAATGTACTAAATTGCCCATTGTTGTACACTTCACATTGCTCACTTCACTATTACGAATTATGCATTTATAAATTATGAACAGTTTCGTTTATTTAAAAAAAACACAATTTACTTATTAACCGTCGAGGATTTTTGAACAAAACCTTGATCGTTTTAGGTTTGGGTTATAAGGTGGCTCGGTATCGATCCCATACAGCCGAGAGCCGCACCAGGGCGCTCCATTCTGCGGATGTTCACACGACGTCTCTGCCCCGCATCATCACTATTAGTTTATAAGCGTGTTAAAGGAGTAATGTTAAGAGAATAGCTAAACTTTCAGAAACGGTAGTCAGGGAAGAGGCAACCTCCGGCGGGTCGATAGAATCTGCGACAGATTCAATGCGACAAACGGAACCGGTCGAAGAGCCGCAGAGTCGACGGCCCAAGCGTAACAAAGCGCGCGACACGAGAAGGGCTGCCGCGCCGACCCAGTGCCCCGCTGAACGCGCTCGCAGCAGCGCAGCGCCCTCCGAGCGCGTGATGCGCTCGCAGCGCTCCACGCGCTCGCACTTCTGAGCCCCTACTCTCCGTCGCTCCGAAACGCACACGCACGAAACACTCACCGTTTCCGTTTATTAGGGGGTAGTCGTCGTCGTGCCGGCCGATGTAAGTCTTCAAGGGGGTGTCCGTGAGGGAGGGCGACGACCTGTCCCTGTCGCTCATAATAAACACTTAGTACACCGACCGCGGACTCGATACGATAACACCGGGACGGGGAGACACCGGCCCCGCGCACACTCCACGAGCGACCTCCGGCCCGCGACTCGCGCGGCGAATAAATAATTAAATACAGCACCGCACACGATCCTCGGGCTGGCTTAGGTACCGCACGCCTCCCGCGACCCTCCGCAATCAATCCGCCCGAGGCGCAACTCGCACCGGCGCCATCTCTTGCGAACGGACTACAACATGCCAGAACTTGCTATTGCTTATAGGTGACTCTGTTATCTATTTCAAAGTATAATCGGAACAATTTTTACTGTGTATATTTTTATTATTGCATATCCTTAATAATGTAAAACGAATAGTTATAAAGAGACAGAAATAAGAGAAGTTTATGATTAAACTGGTAATAGGTGCATATAATTGTATGAACCTAATACTAAGAAATAACACCGGCCAAAAAGCAACAATGAAACTATTGATAGACATAACTTTGTTAATCTGAAATCTTGTTAATTCAAATTCTTTTTAATTTTTCGCTTTAAGTGAAACCTACTTTATACTTACTGTAAAAGTAAACGTTTAACAATATGTGGTCACTTGAATATGAAAAAAAAAAAACATTTTAGAGCATCTTTCTCTCATAGTTATGATTGTAGACATATTATTATGTATATGTATAAGTATATAATGTGTAAACATATTTCATAATAATAATGATGATGATGATTTTATGAACATGTTCATGTTTCTCTTATAAGTTTGAAATAATATTATCTTAATCACATTAATTGACAGGCCTCCTGGTGTAGCGGTTAGAAGCTTTACTTTGACTGCTTAACTGGAGTACGAACTCACGAGGCTTTCATTCCCTCTCAGGAGATACAGGACAAATATTTTTGTGATGAACAAATTCGTTTGGTCCGTGTAAATATATGTAGGTTTTAAGTTCACCGGTTACCATATGACACGAATTTGGTTGCCCGATTTGGAATGAGAAAGCCGTATATGCTTAGGTGCAATTATTATCTTAGTTATTTATAATGCCCACCAATCAAAGGAGTATAATAGATCGTTTAATAGTTTATTATAGCTAGAAAACAGTACATCAAAAACTTTGCCCTAGCAGTAAATGACGGTTGCCGGGACGTTATGAATCGGTGCCACTGGGTGTCGAGGCCGGGGTGGACTGCCAGCGGCGCGAAGGTGGGCGGCGCGGCGGCGCGGCGGTCGAGGCGCCGCGCCGCGCGGGGCTCGCGCGGCTCGCCGCCCTCCTCCCGCCGCCGGTTGGCCAGCAGAGCTCCGAGCTCGCGCTCCGCTACGCTAGCTGATGTGCTCCTCGGTAGTTCTGATGACAAGAAATATGTATGTATACATATTTCGAACTTGGTAAGTGTTCAAATATGACGATTCGACACTTTTCTTCCGCACATATTGGCAAGCGAGACGACGCCTTCGGGAACATTTCTATAGTAATCACAGTGTTTAGTTAAAGGTGTCGATCATTCAAAGAGAGTCACTGTCAGCATGCGTAAATATAAAACATCTCTCAAGTCATTAGCTTGGTTCTGTAGCAATATTCGGCTGTTTATTGTGCGGGGTCGGCTCGGCGTTTCTCACCCGCCTCGCACATTTCTGGACAACTCTTGTCTTGCAGATTTACGAACGATATTTCGGTGCAGCGTGATAGCACTGGATAGTATATTTTATAAATGTACACGTGTTCGTAGGAGTTATCCCTCACTTGGGAGAAATAATGATTATTTATTAATGATTATGATACCAGTGTGCTCTTTTATGCAGCAACACCTATGTACCGAGTGACAGTCTAAGAAGAGGGCCAGTGTACGAGCAAAGCCACGTATCTGTTATCAAACCGACATAACTTTCGTGCGGGTCGCATAACTGTGACTTCGAAATTATCTTATTTCTTCCACGTTACTCGATTCTTTGTAAATTGTCGTGTATAGACATATATTGTGTGTATATAATATATTAATATTTAGGAGATTTTAATAACATATTTTCCTTTGTGATTTGTATAATGTTACAATAACAGGGGCATATAGCAGATACATCTGTCGGCAGGGCGTCGCGACGGCAGCCTCGGCCGTCGTACATGAACATTACGATATTGTTTTGGTTGCGCGAAGAGATTAACAGACGAGAGGCCGGCGGCAGCGGAGACCCCGCGCGGCCGGGTCCACCTGCAACCGACTTACTATAGAGCTCTAAAATTGGACTCAGCATGAATTCAGTTAGTGTCAACAAGAATCATTCGGTGAGCGTTTATTTGTAACCGGATTGCGGGAATAGAACTGATAGTATGTAACCAACATACAATATGAACAGGACAAGACATTGGCTGCAGCTCTCGTCGCCCCGCGCAGCGCCAATGTGCCGGGGGCGAGCGCGGGGCGCGCGCCCTTTGCCCCGTTGTAGATCGGGACTACGAGTGCTATATTAAATTATTGTTTGTCTGTCCGAAAACTAATAACCTCAAAAGTTTGTTGCAATTTAGTTTTATAACAAGTAATGCTCCAAAGTCCAAACACTTGAACATGAATATTATTTGTCTGTAGGAAACGCGACTAGCCCGGAGGATAAATGCATTTCCAATTTGTTACAAATTATTTATGGTTGATTATGACGTCTGTGTTTCAAGCTACGAGTATATCGATTAATTCATATTTTCACTGTTTTTATTTGTATTCAAGTACCTCAAACTAGTCGAAGACTGCGATAGTATGGTAACTAAAGTGTAACTTGAATTTTAACTTTAAATATGCGATTCGCTCAGGAAATGCGTGCATAGCGGCGAAGCCTTGATTTATGTCGTTATGGGTCTTTGCGAGAAACTAATATACCTACAGTGAAAAGATTTCGAAAAGGACATTTGGTGCTAGACTGCAAGCAGTAAATGATGCTAATTTGTAGAATTAAGACGGTTATAATAAACAAATAACACCAAAAACTATTAACAAATTTTAACAAAGCACACTATTATTACGTTTATTATAGGTATTAATTACAAAAGTATTATAATAAAAAGTTTTTAAGAGAGTCGTATATAATCGTTATTATAATCTAGTAGTAAATAAGGAATGGCCATAGTAGAACAACGAATAATGTAAGAAAGGTATCTAGTGTGGGGAAAGTGACAAGGTTCTTATCGAGCAGGGAGACATCGATGTAATCACAGATCATCTCGTCCCAATCGTCGACGAGGTCGCGGACGCTGTTGGCGCCCGAGACGAGCTTGTAGCGCATGAGGCGGCGCGCGCGCTCCAGCCGCTGCGCGGAGTCCCCCGGCGGCCCGCGCGCCCGCCTGCCCGGCTCCAGCGGCGGCGGCGGGTTCAACATCACGAGCGTTTGCTTCTTCCTCGTCACTTGCATCAGCACCGGTGGCTTCGTGCTCGACGACACGTTCCCGTGGCTGTCCTCTCTTTGCGCTTTCTTCAAAATTGAAAGTCTCGATTTCTCAGCCAAAGACATTACTGAACTTTTGTCTATTGCATATTTAGTGTCTGTTGTTGTTACGAGGGTATATGTCTGCGGCTTCGTTTTTCTTAAGGAAGCGGCCGTTACGACAAGAGGAGCACCGGCACGTCGGTTAGATCCGTATTCCAGGTACCGAATGTCCTGCGCCTCCGTTGTCCTCACTGAGCACACACAAACCTACCGTTAGTCTTGTAAATCTTCCTTGCAACTTTAATATAACAGAAGGATTCTTCGGGACAACGTATTAATTACATAAAATTGTCTATTTTATTAATAATATATAATGCATTAATATTTTTTATAATAGTGTTGGTAAAGGTGTATTTATGGTGATGCTGTAATAAATATTAACAATGCAATAGTATATCTGTTTATTTTTTGTAATTTGTGCTTCAAATATGTATAATACCTATATTTTGTCAAAATACTAATAGTTATTTATAGTATTATAAACCTGAACGGAAAGTGTGGACTAGATTGAAGTTGTTACGAGTACGTACCTGTGTTCCTTTGTAAAAGATCAGGCAGCCGTTGTTTCATATTTTGGACATTCTTCATGTCAAAATATTCATCGTAATCATAATTCTGTTTACTTAATTTGCTCATGCTGACTTGATCAATGACTTCACTAGTCTTTCGTGCATTTTTACTTTCATAATTTTCATCGATGTTTAATCGAGTATCTTTATCTCCCTGTTTCAACTTGGAATACTTGTTACGCTCTCTGTTTTCTAGTTGACGCATAGATCTGTCTCTTGGCTTACGTCTCGCTTTTTTTTGGGTAGTGGCTCTGCGACTTTCGAATTCATCAATACTATCTCTGTCTATTTGTTCATTAACGTAATTATTTCTACTGTCTTCTCTGTGAACATGATCTCTTTGATCTATCGCCAGGTACTGTGAACGCATTCGTCTATCATTGTTTAAATACATGTCAGCTAATCGTGACCTATGTTTGTCAATTCTTCTATTTGATTTAATCTCTGGAACTAGGTCATCAAAATTATTGTCATTTATGTCAAAATTTTCATTGTTATCAGAAACAACAGGTTTTCTGTTTTTTTTGATCCGATTGTCCCATATCCTTTCTTTTTCTATGTCTGTTGACAGCAAGTCGTCAGATTGACCTAAAATGATGTCACAAATATTTATAAGTTTCATATCAATGTATCTACATTTAAGAAGCCAATACCATTAAATATGGAAATAGAAATATTATATCTGTAAAACCTTACCACGGGTTTCCTCTTCGTATTTATAGTCTAAGCGAGCTGGTGCGTCCGCTGATCTGTCACTGTACTCCTCCGTCTCAAGCGCGAGAGCACTGACCTCGTGGTGGCTCCCGTATTGAGGCATACGAGCCACAGAGTAGTCTCCATATGCTGCCGCTGCAAGACCCATTACACACGCCACAACACTCAATACACTCATAAACAATCGTATCATGCTGCTCTTACTACACTTCACTTCCTATTTCCTTTCTTTCTCGGGTACAATCGCCGAATTTACTTAGGCGGTACTCGCTGGATTAAGTATGAAAATTGTGGCATAATTACCAAACTGTGACTACGAATTTGACATTGAGAGATTTCATTATTTTCCGTAAATGTTGCTTGTCATTAATATGGTATCAATGTATCTGACAAAGTTTAAAAAAATCTTCATTACAACCCAAACAGTCTTGTCTATTTAAATCTTGCGCTTTTCTATAGCAGTCGTTATTGTCGGGAGTCAATATTTATTTAACGGATGTTTGATACACAATCTAGGATATACTTATTAAGTTAAAATTATTCCGAGATGCAGTCTGAAGTGTATAGAGGACGGAGTGTAGTGACGCAAGAGCTCATAAATTATCGGAACAAGGCTCGTTGAAAGGCTTATCGTTTGCGTGACTGACACGAGTCGCGGAAGGGGCGCTCCTTGAGCATGCGACTACACATCACATCTAGTATCTTAGGCTCATCAGGAGTAGTACAATCGAAAAACAATATTCAAAATAGTCAAATATAATAAAGTATTTGAAATAAAAAAAAAATGTTTTAAACAAAAACCAATACGTACGTCATATCAATGACAGTATTATTTTTGTCAATATATGGAAGATGAAAAGATTTGGCACTAACATTACAAATTATAAAAATGTCACTCCGTCCCCTGGCTCCATAATGATAAAAAATTCGCAGTGAAAATCAATTCGTAATGAATAAAAAGAGGGACGATAACGACGTTGATTGCAGCTGTTATGCATTGTCCCGAAATAAAAAGTCTTGTCCGCCCGTACGCACTGTCACTCATCCATTGGTTAGTGTGAACACTAAGAACACAAAAACAATCGTTTTAACATCAAAGTTGTAAAATGCTCTTCATTCGCAAACGTTTGTCCCTCGCAGCGTTACTACGAGTTCACCCCGGAAGAGATGAAGGCGCTGGAAGAATGCGACAAAGAGAGCTTCTACCATCGTTGTTTGCCGTTTAGTACGCTGTTGGCGACATTGACGTTCACTGGGGTTAAATATGGTAATAACTTCACTAACTTATTAACAACTTGGACTACGCGAAAACTTCATAGAAGTAAGAATTTTTATATACATATATATAGTCGCGTTGAACCTATCCAATTTTGGTCGTTAACGTTTTCTTCAACGTCTTACTTCTGTGAATGTTTTCTTTTAGGGTTCCTGAAACCAAATCCGCATTTTGGCGCAGTACCGAAAGTAGTATTGGCTGCAATAATTGGGCACTGTTACGGACGGCTGTCGTTCATTCCGGAGTGCGAGGCGCGACTGTGCAGACTATCGCCCAAGAGTCACCTCGGGACCGTTATGCGCCAGTACAAGGCCGAAAGGACTCCAACGAAGGATTGTAAAAAAAAATGATATTATGATATAACGCCGCCGTGTTCATGTTATTTCTATGTATTAGACGACCAAGCAATTCCCTTCATAATTGCAATGTTCGATTGGAATGATTTATCCATTTTGTTAAATCGGTGTGCTACACAAATTAGCAACAATTTTAAAGGCGTGTTAAAAATGAAACGTGAATTATTGTAAACTGAATTTATTTTGGTTGTAATAATGATTCAGATATAATTTAAAATAAAAATATTCTTCCATGCTGGGTCACTAATATTTTTGTTAATGTAAGTACTAAAATATACCTGTAAAATGCTCCTGATATGAAATCCTTCTCGGTGGCTTTGTCTTTGTAATGGGGTGAATATATAACAAATAAACAAACAACCTTTCGCATTTTTATAATCTTATATATAAAATTCTCGTGTCACAATGTTAGTTCCCGAACTCCTCCGAAACGGCTTGACCGATTCTCATG
>DWQT01001790.1:0-15696 GCA_018244895.1 Myscelus amystis hages
TTTTTTTTTGAGCACCCGATAGCTGTACTACTTGGCACTCCAGGATTATCCATTCATTCTGGGACACCCTGTATATTCAAGAAAACAGATGCTAACAAACTTGCATATTTCATTTATTTAACTTAAACCTAGCTACCGAGTGAAATGTATATACATATATATATATATATATATATACTGAAAATGGTAAACCGTAGGAATTTGTTATTGATTGCAATGAGAAACAACTGTACAAATTGAGGCTTCGTATACAATTCCTTCGCTTTGCTTTGGCTTCCATGATATTAGGACAAAATAACGGCAAAGGAATAATATAAAGGTCTCAATAAGAAGTGGCTTCTTCCACATATGCAACATACATATGTAACTGATCTCAAACAAAGCCTTAGGAATATGATTGTTCATACCTGCTGATTAAATTAATTATATTAATTAAAAATCCTGTTAAGTAGTCGGTGTTCATTGATAAAACAGCAGAAACGGGTCTGTTATTATCCACAAGTCCAATAATATGTACAAAAGTTTCTCAATAAAGAGGATACTGTTCGATAAATATTGGGAAATGAGACAGTCGCTTTCAGTATATATCTTAGTCTGAAACTATACCCTTCAAACTGAAATACAAATTATTTTACTAACAAATATTTCATGGTACAAATAGGTGTGATAGTACCCATTTTCCAGCCCAACCGTATTTCTACCATCCAAAAATGTTATACATGTCAAATTTCTAATGCTTGAGTATTTGTTTAGTAAAGCTGAGAGGAATACCGCAATAAATCATTTCATATGTGAGCGACGCCTCGCATGCTTCTAACGGGCGCTCGCTGAAGTAATTTCAAATCGGTAATGCTGAGCTTGTCGAAATTCCAACTTTCTAATTCCTTGCCAACCTTGATGGAATCTGGAGTTCTTATACATCATTTGAGGGGAAATACTGATGTGAAATACAGCTGCGCAAATAAAATACATAATATGAGCACATTTATAAATGTGTACTGTTTCTGGGTATAGTAAAAATTTGTATTAGTACTGCATAGTATGTATGTTTATCCGTGATCGCGTTACCATAATACGGGCACCTAATTGCATAATTTGCAATCAGATAGCCAGGTATAGAGTTGTCTCAACGAATATTATTATTATAATTTTTTCAACTGATACACATAAATAAATAGAAACTTAGTCTGACTATTTTATCTAGTTCTATTTAACTTAACGTCCGCAGAACATGACCATATAGTATGCTAGTATGTTCAATTTATAAATTTATAGTAAAATTTCAAAAGTTAATTCATTAATCCATTGAAATGTCCATTCGGAGCACATAATTGAAACGTGAGTGTCACTTTGCGGCGGTCACAGTCCGAGTGTAAATGAAATGTAATGTGTTTCGTGATCAACATTGGTTTCCGGCACTGATGTGGGTTTGTATTCTGTTGTTACAATGTTTGAATTTACTTATGTGATGTTAGTTTGAAATCAGAACACAAACAGCAATTATTCATGTTCCAAATTTTCACCTGGTTCTTAATCTCCTTTTGTCATATGATTCTAATTTTTGACAACTGATACAAGTGGCAAGGTAATCCAGCAGTTTGAGTGCTTGCTTGAATCCGATTTGTGTCACATAGTTTGTTTTAGTTTTAGTTAAATCATGTTAGATACAAAATCAAATGACGACCATATAGCTTGGAACTGATCAATCAATAATGATTGCCTCCCAATATTTTAAATCAATCTAAATATAGTTGTAAGTCTGGTCGTTATTTCTCGTAATGAATATTTTGTAACAAATGTTAAGGCGTTTAAAAAGAGATATCGTAATGAGACAATAAAAGAAGTGAATGGAAACCTCCTCTGATTCTCACGAGGCCTTCTCGGTTGAGGTCACGTGCCGGCACGGTATTTCATTAAGAAAACATGCACAGCTGACAATTCTTAAGTGCCTCCGTAGACCTATATAAAATAAACTTATTTGATTTTTATTCACAGGCCACTCAAAGTAGCAAGTCTTATTAGAAGTACAAAATATCTATAGGTACCAAATAACGTTAAGCAAAATGGTAGTGAAATAAATAATGGCAAGAGTTAAATTATATTTCTACTTATTATGAAAGCACGCAATGTATATACATTAGTGGGTGATAAATTATTTGCGGTTAGCATAGTGTAAAATATTATTCATTTGATCGTTGTAAATCATTGTAACACATTTAATACTTCAGCGAACACAACAGTGGTAAAATGGATTGCGTAACAAATGTAATGTAACTAACTTAAATATTACTTAAAATGATCTAAGCTAAGAACAAAAATATATAAAAAAAAACTGCTAATTATTTGAGGGAATATTCTATCTATACAATCTTACTAAATTACCTAAGAAAACTGTGACAGTATCAAAACTTACTTATTACACTTACCTAATCAAAAACATCCTACCCTAATATTTATCTACGTTTTTGTAAATATTTTGATCTTTTTTAAATTGTATGAAGTGTTTTATACCAAAAAAGTTTTCTACTAGTCCAGACACAAAATCTTTTACAATTGTGTATTGTATAAAATTTTTAACTGAATCTGTATTTTTATTGGAATACGTGTCTGTGAATCTACACAACATTATCCTTATACAATATGTAAACTCAAAACTCAAACTGAGTGAATACTGTAAAAATTTTGAGGCAAAGCCACAAACAGTATTTTTTTGATCCCAAGTGACCAAGTGCAGTCCATTTTGACCCAGCAATACAAGTTCGCGTGTTCACCGTTAAAAATGATGCACTTTTTGCGCTTAAGTTCTCCGGTATTACATTCGCCGTACTACGACTCTTGGGATGTTGCGTAATTTCGAAATCATCTGAAATGTAATTCTCAACTGCCGACAAAAGAGCTTCGTGGCGTAGGTACCATGTAGCGGTAATTTATTGCGGTTGCACTTATTATTGAAGCGTGCTTCTCATTATGTATCGAAACCTCCATGACCAACGCAGTAACAACTCACCACATTTACAAAGTGACGAATTGCAAAATTTAAGAAAGGACTGCAGATGCTAACTCACGTATATCTATGTTTATTGAAGAAATAATTAGACATAGTGGAGAAAAATGTGTTGTGGTAATTTATTATCACATCTGAATATGCTTCCAGTTTTATTACAAACTGGATATATTCTTAAAAAACGTAATGAATATTAATATTCATATTTATATTCTTCAATAAAATTCTGAGTGTAGTATAATTATTACATTAGAAAAGAAAGGTGCCTAATTTCCGCACACCTATTCAGATGGAAAAATATTTTAACAGGTACTAAACATTTTCCGGATCGACTAATACTCATTACTGGAAGGCGACGTGGAACCATAAAAGCCAAGAACTTAATTAACGTCCCTGGGCTTTACTCAACATTTATTTGGGCGTGAATTTGGCCCGTGCAATAAAAATAAACAATGAAAGGCGCTCAGGTGAATTCCTTCACAAGTCACGCGCTGACTCATACGTATGGCGCAACGAAAATACTCCCAATACGTTTACTTAGACCCGCTTCGAAGATTTTATATATACTGCCTAAGGTTGACCGAATTTTCCTTGCAAATTTCCAAAGCGTTTCGTTGTAGTGGTACCAGCTAAATGAAAAACATGCATAAGTACAACGAACGAATATTTTATTTTACAACTCGTAAATAAATAATTAAAGTTAATTAAAAAATTGAATCAACATTGTTAATAATTGATAACTGCCAGAAACATATTATAATGTTGAATATTATTATATAATAAAAAACGTAATCCTGAATATTACATATTAAATCATTTATGACTATAGAAAACAATGTTAAACATTTTCAACGGATGTTTTTTTAATTTGAATAATACATTGGTCTTCCTGGTTTTTAACATCGATCTATTTGATGACTCAAATTGATTGAAAAACTATCAGTTCAGCACTTCTTTTACAGTGGGTTATATAAAAGCCAGTGGCCGACTGCGTTCAGCACTATAAATTTTATAGTAAGGTCATTCTCCTTCTGGAAATTGCTTTTGAAATTTGTTGCTATAAACTGTTTCTTGACACTGATGTATCACTTGAAATTTCAACGGTAAAGTTGTAATTTTTCACCCCGCGGTTATGTCATGCCACGAGGTATGCTATGCCTTGTCTCGGGTACATAATACAGTGACTACTATTATAGTAAAGTCACTGTTTTATGCACCGTTTCACTGTTATAGTAGAGTCATTTTTTCATGTAGGAAAGACAAGACATAGCAAACAAAGTTTAAGAAAAGAAAGGTAAAGAAAACTTACAACTTTACCGTTGAAATTCTAGTAGTATTGGAAATATAGTTTTTATCCTTTGTATTTTCTTGGGGATATTTTATTAGCAACCTAATTAGCTGCGAATGGTGTATTAAAACATTTAGTTATTTCTAATTGATATAACATCGCAGTCGTTTACTTTGTCTATTGGCTAAAATATGAAAAATTAGTGTTTTAAATTCTCAATAACACTTATGCCGTCTGAATCAGTTACGAAAACAAGAGTCTTGAATAATCGTGGTTTCGAGCCTCCGCGCAAATTTTCATTCGCGGAATGATTATGTACAAAATTTCCAAACACAATTAAGTGTGATAATCAAAACGTTAGTGTGCGATAAAAACTTAAAAAGATCATACATCATAATGTATTATGATTTACTGGTACGTAGTAATAATGCTATACATTTTGCAATTTCCTACTGGTAGGCATACTTATCTTGCCGCAGCTAACGCAGTGAAGCGTGCATAATCACGTTACTCTCCTACGCACCACGGGAGTTTAGAAGTTCGAAAGGTACTTTACGTGGAATACTAACTGTATCTAAACTAATTGCACCAAAACCGGAATAAACGAGTATTCCGATCAGATTTTTTTCTGTTATGCAATATACATTATTAAGCATTATTGGATATGAATTTTCGTGAAATCAATGTAATTAAGATTAAGATTAAGGATTAAGGATTTCGTAAAAAAATGGCCATTACCTATGTATATCTGATCTATCCGCATTGAAGGAACGTTGTTTAGGCATCCCACAGTTGCACGAGCAACCCATGCGTAGCTGTAGGTTAGGACTGATTGTAGTCATAATAAACGTGATAGCTCCCCATATTTGTGGAAAATCTTTGTGAATCTGCGCAAATAAACGTATCGTGGGTGTCCATAAAATTACGAATGGGCGAATCACATCACGATTTCATCGGCATAAAATGCTTCTCGTTTTAAATTACCGCTAAAGTTGCGAACTCATTAAGGTAGCGATATAAAGCGAATGATTTATAAATTAACAGAAGTTTTAACGCGAGAGCCAATCAATGTGTTGTTAATGGAGTTTCCCTGTCATGATTTTTCGCAAATAAGCACCGAAGTGGGAGATCCTTAATCGCCATCGAGTAACGAGGAATGGATGGCTAGTAACGAAATTTATGGAAATCACAGAACTACATACCAGTAATATACTGTGACAATGGATAATAATATTAATTGAGACAATTCTACGTACGGCTGTTTACTTCCAAATTAAGCAATTAAAGATCTATGTTATAGTAAAGAGAGAGAGAGAGAAAACATTTATTATATACTTATTGTATAGTATTTGTATATACACAGAACAAACAAGTGTGCTCGTCATGGAACCCACGACCTCTAGTTTAGTATTCAGGGTCTCTAACCACAAAACCATAAGGTCAGTCAAAGGATGAATGGCTTAGCCTCAAGACTAGTATATTGCGTAAATAGAATTTTGTGTATTAGTGCAACAGAGTAAACGTCGAATTTCCAAGAAAGAAATATGCCTTAAGTGAATACCGGAATAAAAGTGATATTAAAAGTGACAAATAAGAGAGGATATTTTAGAACCAAACCGATGAAAATTCGTTTGTCGCTTCTCGAGTTGTGCGTGCGATGAGGCAAGTAGGCCATTCGGATGCCCTGTCATGAATTTCACAATCAAAATGAGTAATTACGATATCAGAGCGGCTGTTGTAATGTTCACTTCGAATGTCTCTCGCAAAATATTCTTCGTGTTTTCTGACTGTGTTTTCCGTCGTATCATATTTTTGGTAAGCAATAATAATATTTCCAGTTATTCCAGTAAAGACGAAGGAATTGTAACTAAATATTATTTCTGTATATCATAAAGTAAGTAAAGTAATATGATACAATACTTTGTATACAATACCTTTTTGATATTACCTAATACTGCAAAAAATCTTTATAGAGTTGAAGGTTCTTTAGCTACTGCTAAATATAATAAATAATAGTTGAGTTCATATCAGTTGATTGTCGATATATAAAATGTATTAATACAACATGAAAATTTTTTCATGTTTACAAGGTCTATCTATTAGCATTCAAATTTGTAGTTTCGTCCTAAAACAACATAACTTTTATGCTTAAGTATGTGTATGTTACTATAACATATTTTTCTGTGTTCCTGCAATAACATATATATAATAATAACATTATATTATGACAACAAATGGAATTGACTTATAAATTGTCTTGCAAATAAAATTACTCAAGTAACCCTTGTAATAAATTTTCTGGCACAATAACATTATTTCGCTGTCTCGATTATTAGTATGTAGTACCTACCTATATCGTTGTAGACATGTTTGTTTAAATATCACGGAACAACTCAGCTACCAAAAGTTTCAAATGTGTCCGTAAACAGATCTCATGCTAAATCATAGCACACGTCATAGTTTTCCATAAGGCGAAATGCCGCCAAATACTAACGTATACGGAATGAAATAAAAAGCAGATACTCATGAAACACGGGTGGTATCCAAAAGGCAAGAGCACTTTTACCATTTGCGCCTGTTGCAAAATAACTCTAAAAGGGACTGCAAGATTGCATAATGGCACAATGCAGTGGCCTCTTCCAGGTAAGGCAAGCCTAGCAGACGAAAATGAATGAATTCCAGCAACTTCTAATTACTTTGATGGCATTTGCTTTGTAATGGAACTATGGTGTAATACAAAAATCGAGACTCGAAATCTGCCGAAAGCACTAATGTGAAAATTTACCTTAAAATTGTAAATTTTACAGACCCCACTAAACTTGATAATGATTTTTTTACGCGACTCTGTTATAATTTTGACCGGTATGTAGGAGTATCAAAATTGGGGTGTACGTTCACCTGTTCGGTGATAACTTCGAAACTACTTATCATTATTTAAATAATGATATTACGTTTTGGTATTTTACTAATTATAGCCTATGTGACATCATAATATAGTCATATAAACACAAACAAAGGAGTACAAAAAATTTGTGTATTATGTGAAATGTAAGAAAATATAATAACAGTTTTAAACTGGCAGCAATATTCACGAAATGATAACTCGAATGTAATGCTAACAAACGTAGAATGTAATTTCAGCCGTAAAAGTGCCGTGGGGCCTAAATCCTCAGGATTATTACACAACCATGCTCCCGATTAGCAGAATCAACACAACTTGTTTAATGAAAGCTTTCGCTCGTCTGTATTGACCATTTTGCTAATTTTCCAATCTAAGTAAAAATTCTGAACAATTCTATTAATGGAATTAAAGGAATAAAACTAAATGTGCATTGAATTATTACAATTCTTAGCCCTTCACATTGTTCAGATATCTGGTCAATTTGTAAATTGGATTAAATTGAATAGCAGTTTCATTCAGTATTTGAAGTTTGATTAGAAATTTTGAGACGTCAAATTTCATTCCCATAATCATTACATTTCTATGATCAATATTTTAGTAACAAACGCCATTTTGGTTGTAGGGATGTTTGGAATAACTTTTCTGCGTTACGAGGTTTAAATGTATTTCATATTATGAAAGTAAACCTAATCTTTGCATTCACCGCTAGCAACGGATTTTCATTTTAAGAATAAAATAAATAGAGGAAAAATAAAATCACTAAATATGTTTGTGAAGGTGTGTTTTAAGATTGAAGTACGAGTAGAAGCAATTTACATACCGAAATTATTGTAAAGTCCGGTCGTTGTTAGGATAGCGCCTAAATAAATAAATAAATGTCTTGGGACGACTCGCACACGGCCCCATCTGATCCCAAACTACAGAGCTTGTGTTATGGTAACGAAACAGACTATAAACATATCATATATAACTACTAGCTTTTGCCCGCGGCTTCGCGCGCATAACATTAGTAATCTCAAAAATAACAGTATTTCTCTACTAGATAATGGGTGATATTATACGTACAAATCTTCCTCTTGAATCACTCTATCTATTAAAAAAAACCGCATCAAAATCCGTTGCTTAGTTTAAAAAATCTGCGCAAACATAGGAATAGGAAAAAAAGCGACTTCGTTTTATTCTATGTAAAGATGTAGGTATATAAATTTATAGGTGATTGTACACATAATTTTACAAACGAACATTGAATATACAATGAATCCTGGTTCATCTCAAAAATATTTGTCTTGTGTGGGAGTCACACCCACAATCTCCGGCTACCGTCCAAAGGACCAACCACTAGAACAACCAACCCGCTAACTTTGTATTATATATTACATAAATGGAAAATTTCTTATGTTACGAATTTAAAGTATCCTGCAACTGGGTTTTATTTATGTTTACGGCACTTACTACAAAATAAGTTCCAAGTTTTAGTTTAGTGCAGTAAAGTAAATGAATACAGTTTCAACACAAAATTATTATTGCGATTAAAAACTCGATTAAAAATATGTTACTACATAATCAAGTTCATTTTGATATTAATGATTTTATCATCATCCTCAACGTCATTTCGGTCTAATGATGTCCACATCTGGACATGTCCCCAGCTAACATCGATTTAATTGAGTCTTGTCCTTTTTGGATCTACTGGTTTCCCGCGGCTTTGGTTAATTTATTGATTATGTATAAATTGGGTCGTTACCAAACAAAAGCGTAGGAATTATCCAGATTCAGTAAAGAAACGAAAACGTAGACCCCTAAAAATGGACCAGTATGAGAATATCACAAAAGCGCTCCTACGAATAAGCACATTCCCATTCTGTTCGAAAATTGGCTTTTCGGCTATAGTACGAACATTTGCCAACGGAAAAAAAGCGAATAGTGAATAGTGTTGGGAAACTACTAACAGCTCCAGTTACAGTCTTGTTAGGGAACGTTATAACTGGAACGCCCGTCAATGACACTAACTACGGGTACGCATAGCATACAAAATAGCTAAGTAAGAAAGTTTTTGTTGGTCGGCTATTATCAAAGTTGCTTGAGCGCGCTAGATATTGGTGATGGTGCTTTTGAGAATGCTATTTTTATATAGACACTTACTGGCATAGCTGACCGAAGATCAAGTAGTTGCTTTGGTAGAATGTTGAAGTTACTTTTAAAGGGAAAGCAAAGAATTTAAAAATTGAAATTTCGAAGCAATGATATTCATGCTAGTATTATAAATGTGTGGGTGTTATTATTTGCTCGTTTTTCTTTCCCATCAAAATGGAGCAACGAATAGAAGTGATTTTTAGAATAGAGATAGTTGAAGGCCTTGAGAGTGACATAAGCTACTTTTTAGTGGAAAATTTAAAATTTCTACTAGAAAACACGTTTTTAAAAAAGTGACACAGCTCGCGTTACGGATGCAATAACGGTATAACGTATGAACAAAATAAATTATTTTTACTCCGTTAACAGTTAGTACTCGTATAAAAGTAAAGGGATTAAGGTAGATTAGAAACTGTCAGAAAGGAGTACTTTTTATATCACAGAAACAGTTGCGCAAAATATGAATTCTTGGTTTCAGGAACAGATAAACGTGAAGAAAGATGAAGATAAAAGCAATTACTTTTATCCACTTCACGTTGAAATGACGAAACAAATAGAAACCGTAATGACATTAAACGGTTATGGTCTAAACTTGCGTAAGATGCTTTTCCACTGCCAGTTATTAAGCTGCTTACATCGCTTTTGAGCGGATCATATGGTTTCCAATTATGTATTACAAAACTCCATTAGAATTAGAAAAAATTGTAATACTATTATTGCATGGACAGGAGAGCCACATGTTCTCGGTTATCTGAAAACCTTTTACAAAGAGAAAAGCAATGTCACATTAATAGCGATAAATCGTTATAAATATTAGCGTATACAGTAAAAGCGGTGGTATTTCCCTTATTATGTAAGGAATGCAAAAAATAATAATTTATAAGTGGATACGGAGCCCCATTTGTTACAGTTTTTGTGCAAAGCTCGAGGCTGTAACTTTCATTACTGACTCTCTGGGGTCTCTTTGTGAAATAGAATTATATAATTAAATTTATTATTTTTGATAGTTTAAAATTATATTTTACCAACGCAGCCGAAAGACAGCATTGGTTAAGCTGTTCTTTTGTATTAGTTGTTCTTGCGTTATGCCGCATTGCATTTTAATGTCCATATTTAATTGTCTATACGTAATTGAATTTAAAAAATATTTCATAGATCAAAAGTAAACCGGCTATGTTGAAGGCTGCCTTATACCACATGTCTGTGAATGTCGAATGAATGCGAATTAATTTCTGTCGTAATATAAATAAATAGTAACATAATTTATGTTATTTCGAAATTGTAGGCAGCTGTCAAAAATGTGTTATTCTTATATCTAAGAAATGTCATCTGTTAGATTACAGCGGAACACTATATTACCAAAATCTCTAAATAAAAACTGAAGTTCATACAATTTTAACAATAATATGTTATGTACGCTTGATAAACTATGAATATAATAATAAGGTAAATATTTTCGGTGTTCTTTGTCGAATAGAGTCGAATAAATTCTATAGCTAAATCCGCGGTAGAAAAGAATCTCAGCATAGTACGGTACCTACGGATATATACAGAACCATTCGACCGAAATCACGCTTGGCCGGTAGTTTTTATCTTCGCATGACTAACAGCAGTTGGTTTTCAATTCGTGACCATTCTCGCAGGTGTGTTTACTGAGCGCGCTTCAACAAACGATTTAAGTTCTAACGTGTATACTGCGATATTCGAATGTACTCGTACGTGGACCTCTGTGCATCTGTGTTGCTGTATACTTACAGAGTTAATGCTGCAAGTTGAACTAGTACTTACGAAGAACACTAGGATAATATGTCTGGGTATAGTTAAACTGGGTTGTATAATCTCGTCTTCGTATTTATAGATAGCAGTATAGTACTAAATGATTTTAAAGTTGTGTTATCGCTTATAATATTATTATTATTAGCCCATATTGGCAATTAACTGGCTTTATGGTCGAGTTAGAGACACTGACAGCTAAACGGAAGATCGTGGGTTCGATTCTCGTCCAGGAAAAACATTTGTGTGACGAGCAAATTAATTTGTTAGTTCTGTGTCTGGGTATAATAAAAATATCTATATAAGTAATGATCAAGAAGCAGAGGACATCTACTTGTTTACTACTAGTGCCTGTTAGCAGTATATACTCGTCATTGTTATTCCGCTGTGACCACGGTCTATGCAACTGAGTTGAAATATTGGCATATTTAGCTGTCATCGCGTGTATTCAATGAATATAAAATGTAGGATTTCCGTTCTCTATCTGCGATTCCGCTGGATGCACCCAGTTATCAATTTCGAAATTGAATTGAAATGATTTTAAGCCTTCTTTCTCATTATTAGACTCGTGACCTACAGCGACACAGTGAAAAGCTTCGTCAAAAATCTACAGGTAGACAGCTATTTGTAGCGTGAAGGTTATTCAAACAAAGTTAACCTTTGCCGTAGGAAATTGATTGTTAATACAGCACAACATGCATCGCTCGCGATAGCGAAGTTAAATTGCATTTCAACTTTGGCTGAATACAGCTAATAGACAGTTAATAGATATATAATAAACTTCAGTAGGTTAAAATACTATTTTATAAATGCGTCCGCTTAATTTGCTTGCTACTAGGGCTTCAGGGAAGGGTGGGGCAGGGCTGGTGAATATGTTTTCTTACTCCTTACAACAAAAATTCAAAAATATTATTCGGTCTTTACAACTGTTTTTCAAATTCTATAAAAGAAATCATAAAGGTTTTTTAGCAGAATAAAGCAATGCATTTGATTGCATACAAATGGAGTTCCAACTTCCTTGCGCTATTTCTTTGAACAAGTATACTTGGATCTGACCTCTTTGCTTATTTGCATGCGCCCATGAACTGCGGTCACAAAGCCCTTACAAGGCTCGTTAATCAATAGAGAAAAGAAAAATGGAAGAAAGGATTACCTCGCTGTATCGTTTAACCCCAAAGAGTTATTTCCCTTAAATCCGTACTTTGGTTATCAAAGCCCGTTAAGCAATAGCTTATATTTCCTTATTGGATATTTCCAAAAAAGTTGCATTTATATTTAAATTTGACTGGTGTTTGAATAGTTATGTGTTTTTATACCTAATCATCTTACCTACCTTTACCTTTTATGCTTGACAATTGGAATAAAATCGCAGTAATTATTTATTATAAGGCTCAAATATGATAGAATTGATTTTGAAACGTTTATTTTTACGTTTATTTGCACAGTTACATATATTTAAAGATTTTACTGAATTATTTAATTCAATCCGAAATTTGCATTTGACACTGTATAAATTTTGATTTAAATTAAGATCGGGCTTAAGTAAGCTTAAGTAATTTAATAAATAAAGATTAATTTATGTCTAATATATCGATTGAAAAGGCTATATAAATTCTCCAGTGTAACATTCTATAATAAAAACACCGTTCTACTTTTGCTACTTTATTTACCGTAACAAGAATAGTTGAAGCGACCCTTATTTGAATGCGGTTACTAATGGCTGAACAACTCTGGTTAATCAATAGAAAAAAGAAAAACGGAAATAAAAATACCTCATCGAAGTGCGCAGTCGCTCAACCGCAATGAGACGTGATCTTTTTAAATCATCAATCAGTCGAGTATTCTCGGAAATGAAAACTGAGTACTGTAAAAATCCACCTTATTAATTTTCCACGAGTTTAATATTAAAAGGCGAAACTAAAGATAAAATAGATCCCTCAATAAGAATCTATCATTACTAATTGACATTACATACAAAAATTGCAGCACTGGTAAATTTTAGTATCTATAAAACGTAGAGGCGCTGACAAAATTATTCATACAACAGGGTCGACCCTTCAAAATAATGGATGGCCCTTTGTTACCGTAAGCCCTGTTTCACGCGCATTGGAATTCCGCAGAATTAATAAGCCTTTAGCTTGAACTGGATTTTGGGAAATTTGCCGCAGAAATACTTGCTCTGACCCCATGCGATATACTTACGGTATAAAGGTGAATATTTGCGTATTATCAACCTGAGTTTCAATTAATTTGAGAGTATTCAATTAATATACGACCTTTGAGATTTTAAATTATATGTTGTTCTGTGTGAAGATATACTTAACACAATATGCAAATAAATTTGGCTTAGTTTTTAATTATTCATTTGAAAATTTCTTTGAATAAAGCATAAAAAAGAAAGAATTAAGAAAACTGTTTTATTTAAAGCTAGTCTCTTACCCCATAGCAGCCGGCAGGAGCAATTATCGCTCTTATTGCCAAATAGATTTTTGCTACCTAAGCCCATAGTCCTGGGAGACATACCTGACTCCCTCCTGACCGCCGCTATAATAATTTCGTAGCACAAGAGATTTCATTTTGGAATAACTCCTAAGATATTAATATTAATTATACAGAGGAAAGGTCAAATACGTACTGAATTAACTAAGTACTTTGGGAAATAAACATAATTAAGTACTTACTTTACTGTATTTGTTAAAACAGGTTCGTAAACAATTAATTTTAATAAAAAGAATGCAATATTGTTAGCAGCAATCATATAACTATTTTTAGACAGGCGATAAATATTAAAAACATTAATGGTATTACAATGGAAGAATTGTAGATTAATTATTGCCAACAGTATCTATACAAGCGGGCATATACATCAACACGATGAATGTCACCTGACTGAATGTATTTACCTTGATCACTATAAGTTCTGTTTCACGCACATTGTAATTCCGTAGAATTAATAACCTCTTTATATGGGACTGGATTTTGGAAAATTTACCGCGGGAATATTTGGCCCCCGAGACCTATTTACGGAATTAAGGTAAGCATTTGAGGGTTGCCTTGCGTAGTTAGCATACTGTATTTTATAACGCCACCTTGTAACGCAATGAACGAAGTAACATTTTTATAATCTGCCTGACTTTTCTAGGCTCTAGTTATCTAAAATACAATAATTCAATAAGGACGATTCAGTAAAAAATCCAAGACAATCAATTTGACTAAGTTTTTTTTTTCTATTTTAATATAATTCGTTTATATTCAACCACATTTTTAAAATTTGACGCTGACATATTATTTGTGAATTTTCTTTTTAATTTACGCTTACGAGCGGCATTGGATTGCTCATGAGCTTCTATTTTTGTAATTATTTACAGACGGAGCCAAGTGTAGCAGTGGGTTGTCCACGAAGCATTGTACCCAGTGATGTACCTCAAGTTTTACTCGACTACACAAAGTTACATGCAACAGTAAACGTACGCGTTAAAATCGTTCATTTCGTAAAAGATTGATATCGTATCCAGCAGTTGATAGACAATTTTCTCTGGATAGAGGGACTGTCGAAGAAAATGATACACAGTACGACCATAAACACGTACAGTATATTCACTATTAACTCTACAATGTATCCCGTGAAGTCATTATTATATACCTACCTCTATTCACACAATGAGTATCTGTTGAGCACTTAAAAGTTTCGAACTTATGCAATTTCATGCACTTACGCAGCAGAAGTTGTTCGAATGGAGTTATTAAAAGGTGAAATTATAGTACGAAACTCTATCTCAGGTATTGCGACTCGAAAATTCTTATTTAATTAGTTTTACAAGTGCTGCCTCTGTATAGTTAAGTTTACCACATTTTCATACAGAATACAAATCAATTTTAGACGTTCACGAAATCAATTGGTATGTAAAGAATACATACATATAACAACTCGTTTACTTTGGAATCTAATTCAATACCTTTTAACAAAATTTCATCTGGTCAAGACCGATTGCGTCGTAACCTAACCAGGATAAGTTAAATTTAATCATGTTAAGGGTTGTCTCAAAACTATTTATAATCAATTACTATTAATTAACCTGTCTATTTATGATTTATAGTACGACCTAAAGCTGCGTAGGTTGTACAAAGTGGATTTTATTCCCTCTGGAACGCTTTGCCGGTTCAGTAGTTGGTCCACCACAATATAGACACGGTATCTCTTGTCTATCTTTAGAAGCGACAAAAAGGAGGCTTCCGGGATTGCGTGTGGCCCGAGTGGGACCTCTATCCGTCCAATTAACGAGCCCGGGAAGGACGACGATATGTGTGGCTGCATTTCGTCGTCATCAAAGGAAGGCACAGGACTTGTCCTAACGGCGAGATTGACGAGGGTGCCGAGCAAGATGTACCAGATACACTGTCGTTCTATTAAGAGCTTGCCTAGTCCTCCAATAGCACAGAGTAAGGTCACCGAGGGGACGTTAGTGAGGGCTCTCCCGAGCACCGGGTACCTTTTGAAGTTTTCCAATCCGTCCGCAAAACAGATGGCGGCAACAGTTATGGTACCTACTATAGTTATAGTATATACATAATTATAATATCTGTAAAAGATAATGA
>DWQT01001791.1:0-15695 GCA_018244895.1 Myscelus amystis hages
CCCGCGCCCCGCGCGAAGCCCGTCTCCGCCTCCGCGCCGCCCTCGCTCGCCGGCAGCGGGACCGTCATGCAGCTGCGCCGTCGCCGACACAAGACCGTTCACTTCGGTGAGAACCTTCTGATGCAGGTCTGCGCGGACCGAGCGCACTTAGCGGCGTTGGGTGCGAGAGTGCCAGATATCTCTTTTTGCCACAAAGCACACACGGGACTTCATAAAGAAGATGCTCGGTTCTGCTGTGTAGCGCATCACTGTTGCTTGGCCGCCGGCGCGCTCGTAGCCTTGTCGTCCAATGGTAGACCGAAACCACGCAGAGAGCGCAGTGGCGATTCTCACTCGAGTGGCGGCGAGACGACAGAAAAAGGGGACGGCAGTAGCGGTTCCGGATCCAAGGAGCAAAAGCATAAAACTAAACATCACCACCATCACCATCATCATCACCATCACAAGGTTCACAACTGTCCGTACCATGACGTCGCACCTCCACCGGAAGACGAACATGAAGATAAAGTGATTGTTCCCAAAAAAACAGTCTCACCTTATTTATTTATCCCGAGCAAACTGGAACCGAATGTTCAGCAATTGTTTAGTTTTATTGAAAGCGTACTGAGTGCTTGGGCGGCCGAAGAAGGTCTCACGAGCACGGGCGAGTATTCAGAGCCAGATGAGCGAATAGTGAGACGGCGAAAGCTGAACAAATATAAGAAACGCACAGATGTGCTCAACATCCGGCGCATTGTATACGAAGTATCAATCCTACAAGGCGCAAAACTTCTTGGCAACATGAGGTATCGTCATTATCATTGGAAAGGAACGGCTCAAACCTGCAATGAAGCGTTTCTCAGAAAAGTAAGTTGAATTTGCAAAGAATATTGCTTGCGTCTATAGAAATAAGTTATTGAAAAAACTAAATTGGTATTAGGGACTGTGAAATTAAGACTATATTAGCAATATGATTTGTGCATTATATTTCATATCTATTGACGAGTACTATTAACTTACACATTCATTAAATAGTGGATTATTCCAGTACGATGATCTTCTAAAATAAACTTTTTAGTTAAAAACATATATCTCTATATACCTCCACGACACGATTCCGTTCACACTTACATCATGTCTGTAGAATGACCTCATTTATAACATAAATTCATTCTATGGATATTCTAATATATTCTAATTCTCTGAACTATTTTACGTTTATTGCAATAGATTTAGTTTAAGATTTACATAATATGTACATCAGTTCTGTTTTCACACAAACATTTTGCTATAGTATCGCTATGAAATATGCAATGCAGTCATGCTACGACGTTACGTTACGCCGTAGCCCGTAGCCTTGTAGCACATTGTAAAGATATATTTTCGTCGCCATTTGTATAATGTTTGCCAATTTTCAAAAGTTTTCTTCTTTATATGTATTTAAACGGTAGGCATATAGCTGTACGCAGGTATGTTTATGTAATATTTATATAATGATGTAACCTGCTAGCCCGTCCAGATCTGTTTGCCGATATTGAGAGATATGTTGTATATTGGTAGCTCTTATACACTGATTTCTCACTATATCGTTAGATATCCTATCACGTAGAAATACGTAGTTATAATAAATTTATTTATAAAAAAATTATTCGCGATAAATTCTCCGAAGCCAAAGTGATCTAAACAATTTACATTAGATATTTTTTCCATATTTGAAGCAATAATCTCTTAATCCCTAGTAAAAACAGTAGAATGTGAGCGACGTTATGACCTTATTCTGGTTTTCTCAAGCTCTTAAGCTGCAATTTCCTTTTCTACTAATGAGGGCTTTTATTTAGTTCCCTTAAAACGGGGCCTAAGTATTTTGATCTGCATTTAGCAGATTCTCTTCATTGACTTGCATATTCATTGTCAAAAGAACCTTTATAGAGTTACTGCATTTAATTAATTCATTTATACCCCGTATTGGGAAACAATCAAACATTTTGTTTATATTAAGTCCAATTAAGTCAATCGAATAATTCAATAGAATATAATTTCTATTTTAAATCTATTTCCGTTTAAAAAATATAGTGATGTTTTTCTGTTCAAGTTTTCAACATGTAGGTATATGCCTGTGCCTATGCATTCCTGTAAAGAATGAATGAATGTATACTATCGTACACCGTACTGATGCCTATTGATTCTGCAATATCCTAAAACCGAAGATATTAAAATTTGTGTGCTAAAATAGCTATATCTTGGTTTTATATAAAACTTTAGCCACGTTTGTGAATATTCCATTATTTGTTAATATTTTATTTCAAATGGGCCGTATAGCTATTTTCTGACTTTAAAGTATGAAAATGTCCTTAATAATTGAAATAAAAATATTATTAACTATTCATTATGTCATACTTCTGTATTGCGGACGTTTCTAAAGCTGAAAATGATTTAAAACATGCAAAACTCCCTCTAAAATTGCTATGATACTAAAGGAGACTACATTCTACACGGTACTCCTATCGTCTGTACGGCTGTAGATGTTTCTATAGCCATATGATGCAACAAAGCATTTCTAAAACATTGTTTTCAATTTGCTGCAATCAGTTGTTTAGCTGTCGAAATATTAATTCAGCGTGATATTTCAGCATCAATACTGTTAGTATTCACGAAAATATATAACATCGTCCATACTTCATAAGATTTAATTTAAAAAACATACACATGTCGCCTATCGTATGTTTCAAGAGTAATAAATCAACGTCATACTTTAAACTGAATTGAGAGCAGTGATCTAGCGCCACTCGAGTCTAGACTCTCTAATTAAGTATTCTTGTGAGTGTTACAGCCATCCCGTCTGAAGACCTCTCTCTGTTCCCATAAGCCATATTTCTTTTCTTGTTACTGAGCACACTCTTGCAAGAATCATCTACATTCTTCATTAATTGCAAGAAACAAAATATAAGGTGACACTGGCGTTTTATTTGTTCAATGAACATGTAAATCTAGTAGTCACAATTAGTTCGCAAGCAGATTATGTGGAAAGTAGGTATACTCAATTACATATTTTAGACTTTGTTATGCGATGTATATTCTTTTATTCTGCGAAAGGAGTAGGCGAGGGGCGACGAAGTCAAGAGCCATTGAGCCGAGAGCGCGCCGCCGCGGCCCACATGCGCTTCAAACCAATTCCTTGCTAGTTGTATTTTGTTTTAATCAAAAGCGCAAAAAGTTTCATTTAACTGAATTTAAAATTTTATGAAAAAGGGCATGTCTATTTATTAATCCGCATTATACGCAGAGGTAAAACTGAAGGTAAACCAATAAAGTATAACATACATATTGAACTCATGCCACACATCAAAGAAATAAACGTGTAGATATGCAAGGAAGTACTAAGTCTGGATCTCTTAACTTTAACATAATGAAAACGACAGAAGTATTAATTCGTACAGCAGTAGCAGTCTCGTTAAGAGACGTTTTTATACTTTACTCATATTCTACATAGGTACGGGCAAGGGAGGTAACAATTTTCAGTGCTTGGAACGTGGAGGCGAGTGCCGGTAAATTACTTTATACTCAAACATCTATAAAAATGGTACACATTTAAAATGCTCATGTTTTTAAAACGATTCGTTTACACTTACTATTCATAACTATTTTTGTAACGTAATTAAAATATCCCTTTACCTTTATATAAAAGCATTATTATACATAATTATACTCGGAATGTTATGAACAAATAAATTTAGTTTTTGTCCTTAACTAAAATATTGTTCAGTATAATTAAAATGTAAAAAAGTAATTATAAATCATAATAATCAAAATATCATAATAATAATCATCATCATATGTCATAATAATCAAAATAGTTAATGTTGAATCCTAAGAAACATTGAATTTAGAAATAAATGCTTGAACTATTCATTTACTTAACAGGTTTTATTTTATTTTAATGTCATATAATTAAAGTAGTTTCCTTTACCAATAACTTCTATCCAACATTGGCATTAGCCCTTAAGGGTAAGACGTTTTATGGATAAGACGTAGCAAGAATTAAAAAAAAATATGTTGTCATAAACGGTTTCCGAGAATTGTGTGTATTCGACCAAAATAAATTCTGATTTCAGCGCTAAACATTTTCGTTAAAACGTTATATTTTTAATAGTGTAATGCTTATTGTATACTTTCAGTAACTTGAAATTTACCGGAACTATGAAATACCGTTGAGTTAAATTTACTGACGCGGAAATATGTTATTGAATTAAATTCGCTGACGCGAAACTATGTTATCGAATGAAATATTTGATACAATTTTGATCATGTATTTTTTATATTCGAAAATATTCTTTACATTTCGGATAGGAACGAAATTAGAATTGCAAAACGTATCTATCAGATGGTTATTTATATGTGTATGTTGCATTTAGATATCGGACGATGATCGTATGTCGCTGACCACAGCGGTTTCTGACGAAGAGGAACCCGGCGAGAGCGCAATGAACTCTCCATACAAAGGCAAGCAAACCGGGGCTGCGGCAGCTTCCTTCAACTGTACTGGAGCCGTTAGGAAAGCAGGGTAAGATTTTTCCTAATATAAAAACATTGTAACTGAGTTGTGTCTTTTCTAAAAAATGAATTTTCTGTCCGATTCCAAGTAAAGATTGACGCTGTCTGACTATGCTGGCTTATGTCTGATGGTAGTGTGCAGACAGTTCCTCCAAATATTGTTCCATCTATTAAGCGTGCGGGTATTGGTGTGGTGAGGATCGGGAAGTGTTTTTGATGATTGCGAAAAGTTTTCGCTTCTTATTTTCAGTCCTTCCCCATAACATACGATTATTGTACCCTTATACCTAGATGTCGATGCTTTTAAAGATTTGAAATATTGTAACTGGTTACTAGTATTTTGGGCTCCATGTTTATGGTGAATAATACAGTCCCAAATATTTCACGTTCTGAAAGTATGACGTATGTACATATTTTTTGTTATCATTGTTAGGAAATCAAATGTGGTTATGTCTTCATTACCAATGACTTGTATTTATTTTAAATCACTACCTAACTATTAATACTACATATTTCATTTCACCGATAATATACTGTTATCTATGTATTATGTTCATATGTTGTACGTTATCATTCGTATTTTGTTATTATTGTGAAAACGGAAAACTTAAAATATGTCTTTATATGTCAAGAAGTGGACAATTTGAACATCTGTATATTGCACAACGTCGGCACATATTTACATATTGTCCACCGCACGAAAACAAACAAATATGAAAGCACCTGCCTTTCTAAAGTTTTAAAATAATTGTAAGGAAAAGGAAGAAGGAAAAACAAAAGGAACGTGATGTCGTAGAAAGCTGGCGACTTTCTTAGAGCCACGGCATCCTTTATATTCCTTAAGGCTACAATTCCTGTTCCATGAATCTCAAATGACCGGAGGGAAATCTTAGCCGTGACCCATTCAATGCCGCTATAAAAAGTAGAGCCTAACCATGAAGATGGGACGTTTGCTTGCCGATGAGATCCGTGACACACCTTCACGCTCTGCACTCAAAGGACTTTAACAATATAGTTTTATCTTCCAAGACTCTGCTTTGAGCTACAGTATTTTACTACAAGGCCGCAAAACCGAAACTGTTTTTAAAACTTGCCTAACGAAATATTTTAGTTTGCATACATCTTAATACTAGTTGTAATATATTAAAGACGAGTATCATTTTAAAACAAATGAATAAGTCATTTCCACGAAGTGACATCTAGTGACATTAACATTTTGCCATATTAAATATGTAATTAAAGTAATATAAAATATTATTTGATTGACGATTGAAATGCAGCTGAATTTTCAAAAATAACTTCATTATTGCCAAGCCCTCGTACCCTGATAAAGTCTCAGACTACATACGATGTGTAAAGTTAATGATATCTGAAGCACTAAACTCTTTAATAAATGACCGCTAGTTTTCCTTACGTTAGGTTAGATGATTCAAAGATCACAATAAGCTATTGGTGGTTATTGCTATCGCTAGGTAACGGTCGTTGAACCTCAACCGAGGCCTTACGCGGCTTAAAAAATACGATCGATGGGTCGGTAGTAATTCCGTTCGTCGCTAATCCGGCATACAGTAATGCGCAAGTCCTGTGTCTGAAGCGACATGTAAATAGGGATGCAGCTGAGTAAAACAATAAAGCCTAAAGAGACCCTCTCGCTTACAAGTTTACTTGTTTTTCATAGTAACTTTGTAATTACAAATGTGTATTACGAGTAAGTAATTCTGTAAATAGTAATGGTCAATATACGAGTATATACATCACTTGGTATATTTGAAGATTTAAACAATTTAAGTCTCTCAAATGTTCAATGTGTCATTAACAGGTTCTTAAGCGTGAAAAAATGGTTACTCCGCAAGAAGCACCAAATAGAATTGGCTCGAAAGCGTGGGTGGAAGGGTTATTGGGTGTGTTTGAAGGGCACGACCCTATTATTTTACCCCTGCGACTCACGCGAAGGCCGCTCAGTCGAAGCTGCTCCTAAACATCTAATCATAGTCGACGGGGCCATCATGCAGCCAATTCCAGAGCATCCCAAACGAGATTACATATTCTGCCTGAGCACAGCGTTCGGCGACGCATACCTGTTTCAAGCTCCCTGTCAAGTAAGAATCTCGACCTTTATTACGACATGCCATATCCAGCTCATGTTACACGCAACTTTACGTTACCGTTTACTTATCTACCTTCGCTATAACAATGTAGGTGGAGCTCGAAAACTGGGTGAATAGCATACATAGTGCATGCGCCGCAGCATTTGCCCGTCACCGTGGTAAAACCGGAACGCTCCACTTACTCCAGGAAGAAATTTACCGTCTGGAAAAAGCTATAGAGTCGGTAAGTACAAAATATTTTGTGACTATCTTAATCATAGGTGCGCATGGAAAATTAAAACCGAGCTATCATTGCAAAGATACTTTCATTATCTACCTCATAAATGAAAACCGCTGACTGCTTACAATGCAAATTCATTGGGGCACTGTGCAAGGCTCGACCCCTAACTGCATATAGCATCGGCCTGGGCCGACATAAGTATTGTTTGACTGGTACGAAACACTAACTACCTTCGTAAGCGAGAAGTTTCGACTTTAATCCACAGCTTTAAAGGTGAATTTGAAGCGAAGATGAGAACTACATTGTTCGCTATAAGCCTTCAAGTGTGTACAGTGTAGGGAGGTGAAAAGCGTTTGCTATTTATGCAGATAAATTTATTGCTTATGCCGAGATAATGATGAGTGTTTGACGCTGCTTAACGGCGACTGAGATAGATGATTGCAATTGCTAATGAATCATTAATATGGTAGCATGTGTTTACGTTTCGTTACGTATTTTATAAAATTAATAAATGTATGTGTTTACGTTTCGTTACGTGCTTTATTAATTTTATAAAACACGTAACGAAACGTAAACACATGCTATTGATCCGATCATTGGCATATAGCAAAATGGTGTAATTAATTAGTGTTCTTAGATACATACGAGTATTCCTCGTATGTGTGATCGGCTCGCCGAGTAGCCGTACTTCGCAGAAATTGTGCCAATTTCTGGCCCGATGGGGGCGACCGCAAAATGCGTCAAAGTCTATGTGGCCGCTGTTATTTGGGTGTAGTGATCAATACATGTCCATGTAACATATAACTTCTTTAATATGCATAAGTCGTGTTCACGTATTATACAGTTTGTGTGTTTGTGCAATGTGCTGCACTTGTTTTGATTCAGACTACAAAGCGAAAATAAACGAAAATATTCAATAACACCGTGATTAAACCAACTCATACGGGTTTCTCACAGTACTTTCAGACAGCTTAAAAGTATGAAAATAAATCTTGCTCCATTCGACGCACTATTCGTTAACATTCATACAATCAAATTCAAAATTCAAAGAAGAATTCTTTTTTGTAGGATCACAAGCTAAAACACATGGCGGACTTGCAACAGTCCGTTGTCTCGGATCCGGAGACGAGAGCTCAATTAGCAGTTCAAATGCTGCAATGGGAGGAGAATCTGGAGAGACTGCATTGCGAGCAGTTCAGACTTCGCTGTTACATGGCCAGCCTTCAGAGTGGCGAATTACCCAATCCCAAGGTAACATTAACCTTCTTTATACTTCTACTTACCCACCTACTTATTACGTATTACTTTGTTAAAATCGTTTGTTGGTGAACAATACCTAATATTTTTGGAGTTATCTAACAAAGTTGCGTATACAGCAGACCTGTAGTGATCAGGCAAGAAAATTGGTCTCTTGTCCAATCACTTTTTAAGTCCTGTACACGGTATAAGGTTTCCGGCTTATTATGTCACATGCTACTGTTGAATACTTTCATAGAGCTTCTGACATATGTTTTCATTCGATTTCCATGTCGGGTATGTACGATAACTTAATACACAACATATACTTAAAACAATTAAAATAGTTGCAAATATTTAATCGTCACTAAAATATGTACGATACGATACGTAATGTTTTCTTTGACAATATTTAATTAAAAGTGAAAGATAAAATTGTGAATATTTTAGAAGTAAAATGATTGAAAAAGGGAGGGCGACCCTTGTCACATCAGATATTATAGATTTCAACAAAATGTAAGACCCACAATGCTATATGTAGATTTTAGGTAAAATCCACAAAAGGTGTTTTAAAATTAATCACAGTTAATGATATGGAGGGCGTTTCGTTGGTATTTTTATTTTGTAATTAACACAAGTATAATTTATTACATTTCCGAGCCCTCATTTTTTATAGATTAGAGTGAAATATTTTATACCATATGGTCCAATATAATATGTTAACAAAAGGTCAGTAGACTACTACGAGTACAACTATACACGGCTTGAATGGGGAAATGTAGTACGTATATTATATCATATGTATAATTTTATACAAGATATTATAAATGTCGTTAGTTACTTGTTCAAAGTACAGTACAAGGTTGCTAGAATAAAGCTTAAAAAAAGAAACACGACATTTAATTGAATGTTTTTGAGATTATACATATTAGAGAACTCCCATTTTCAGTCAGTTACGTCTTAATTAAGATATGAAACGCTACGTTCAGTAAATATACGTCTACTTAGTATTTATATAGCACATTGTTATCTACGTTAGTTAGATTGACC
This sequence comes from Myscelus amystis hages, assembly GCA_018244895.1. Lineage (NCBI taxonomy): Eukaryota > Metazoa > Arthropoda > Insecta > Lepidoptera > Hesperiidae > Myscelus > Myscelus amystis. The sequence continues at coordinate 9,145 of DWQT01001791.1, forward strand.
ATAAATTGCTTTTTACTCAAAAGTGACAGGAACTATTGAGAAAGAAATTGTAGGTCTTAATATGTGTGTCAGTAATCTGGTTTAAGGGATTTTCACACACGATTACAGATGTATAGCTAATGAGTTTCCGGTTGCTTACGTTGTACCACGATGTGTGCGAGTGAGGCTGGCGACTCGGTAAACGGGCCGTTTGTTCCAGTCGCTGCTGACGCACGTCTCCCGGGGCACCAAGAGCACTTTGAACAAATTGGGCGTGTTCACTGTGTCGTCGTTCCACGCATTTATTTGCGCCCGCTCGCCGTCTCTGCTGAACAACCTGCTGGCGGGGCGTGGCGCGACCAAACGCAGGGCACCTAACCTCTCGCGTTCTAATTCGGGCTCGAGCCGTCGATCGATGCAGGTAAACAAATCTACAAACGTAACACTGATTACTTACAATACTACGAGTAACTTTGAATGTCACTTTTTGCATTTAACGTTGGTTCACGCAGCACCGGACAGTTTATAGTGTTTTATGGTTTATCTCATGTCTACAATCTACTAATACGTTATTCAGACACCAAAAATACTAATATCACGTGACCATAGGTGGTATGATATAATGTATAATGATTTTAGGATTTAATTTATCAGAAAATACTTAACGGCGTATAAATTGTCCATTATCGAGAAAAATTTAATTATACTCGCAAACATGGCCGTTCGACTGACCTTAATCGTTCTGAATAGACTTTATTGTAATTAATGGGTCAGTTTGCATGCCAAATACTTGTCAAGTGTTGTTTTATTCTAATGACAATTGTTTTAATAAATTACACGCTAGGTCCTTGATGGGATAGGTAGAGAGCACCGAGTGCGAAATATTAATATGCGTGTAATTGTGAAATATGATTAATGACGCGTTCTATGCGCGAAGCTAAATTACTGTCGAAATGTTCATCGATTCTCGGAGGCACACGGCTACGGAAATGCCGAAGTGGCGTGTCCTCTAATATTAAAAGAATATACGTCGTCACGAGAAGAGGCTATTAGTCTGTTGCTTGCTTTTTTCCCTTACAGTCCCATCGTAAACACAGTACCTTTTTTTACAAGTTATAACAGGGATCGTTCTAAGCATATTGGAAAATTGTCCGCGAGGGATTTACATTTTAGGTAATGTAAGACATTTCGCTTTCATTTTCTGACGATAAACGTGACTGATATGTTACTTCTCTAGTATTTTTCATCTTCACTAACGCGTAATTAGAACAAATTGTTTATACCGACTTCATTTAGTAGGTATATAATATAGGTAGGTAATAAGCACTTAATTTCTGTAAACTACATTTTAACGGTAATTTTGAATAAGTTGCAAATGTAAGTATTAGACATTATTTTATGAGTAATTCTTTCTTCTAAATTTTAGAAAAAGTTACGACATTTTGCTCTCAAAATTACTGTTGACTATATTTTTTTATAGTTAATTTAAAATCAGTCTTGTTTCTAAACTGTGGGCGCTTTCAAAACGTTTTCAAAATTGGTCATTACACGCTATCGACATTTCATTTTTATATTCTTATAACAATAATATTAATTCAAGCATTTTTTATGCTACCCCTTTATTTATATATTATGATTCTGTAATAATTTTATTGTAGAAATATACTTTCCATAAATAATTACCCGGTTAATTCAAAAATATATTTCAAATTAAACACGTTCTGTAATATATTCCTGCTTATGAAGGTTCGTGCATGGACATAATTCCATGAACGCGCTGCGGAATTAATACGATTTGGGTCGAATCCGGTTCAGACATCGTTCACTTGTACAACGACAATGTAGTTAGGTTCGGTACGAGATCACAATTTCGGCTGAACCAGATGTCCCGTGAGGAGGGCGAGGCGGCCGTGAGGGTGTCGCTCCCCGAGGGCACAACGGCGACGGTCGGCGTTCGCGAGGGCATGTCGGTGGAAGAGTTCCTCGCGGCGGCCTGCGCTCGGCGCTCGCTCAATGCCCTCGAGCACTTCGTGCGTGTAAAGAAGCGCCGAGACATGGAGGATCACAACTACTTCGTCCCGCATCGAAGTGATCTCATTGAGACATACGTGAGTATTTTACGAATAATCATGCTGTGATATCGAATCCATATTTAAAATGTTCGCTTTTTTATTTTATAACTACTCCACTTAATTTTATACTTAAACAGAGCATCATTCCCTATAGATATTTCGAGAAAGTCATACCTATAAAGCTACACATAGTTAAAAAGACGTTCGAATTACGTCGTTGTTTTAAAGGACACGCCAGTAATTTATTTAATGATCCTCCTTTGTACTCGTGGAGCCCCAGTGGAGTGATTTGTTTTATAAATCCTCTGAAATGAATTATTTATAAAAAAAATCCCCGTGTAGCACGGATAATTAGTACACAGATACTGATAGCAATAAATTATATTTCTAGATAATTGTTAATTTAATATTAATAGATTTTCTCGAGGGAAGCATTTAGGCAATTTCAATGAATATATTGCTTAATTGAGGAGATTCATGGGAAAAAATGACATGTGGCCGGATATTGCTTGAGTAGGGTCTGACAGACCGGGCACTGGTTTTGTAAGCCGTAAAGAAACCTTATCAATCAGTCGGCATAATACTTCTTTGAACGAGACTTCGGAACCCGCATGAATGGTTCGCAAGGATTTTTCTCATTGTTTAAGTTTTAAGTCTGAATAGAACGATTTTTATGAATATATTGCAAAACCTCTCCAGACTGCTTGAACCATCTACGAAAATAAGCTTAAGTTATGTAATGATTAATTGCAACGTATGTTAAGATTTACTTTGTGCTTAAGAAAACTTTACTACATATTTGAGAGGCCGTCGATTCATGCTAATTTTCATGTTTAGTTGCACACTCACGAAGTGGTCGAAGTGTGTGCGAAGATCCTTTATCAAGTGGAGTTACAACGCAATACTCTGGAGCAGATGTGGGGCTTTAGTGTTGAGGCCGAGCTCATCGAGAACTCTGAGCGCCAAGATGAACTATGCTGCTACGTCAGCAGGGTGGAAGACAAGAGTGTTGCCATGCAAAATGGTAATAATTAATACACTACCAGGTTTTTATCAAACATGCAAATAAATAATTGAAGAGACTTTTTGTTTTCAATAACGAGGCTGTATTCTAATTTTGATATCGTTGACACGTAAGTCTCGTAGTGTGGATTAATTATCAGTTGTTATTGTTCTCGAAAAACTTGAAAATCTCAGTTGCAATTTATTGCTTTTTTGCGCCAGGAATAATCAAAGGCGACGAGATAATGGTGATCAACGGAGCGATCGTATCTGACCTAGATATGATGTACTTGGAGAGCGTGTTGCAAGAGGAGCTGTCTCTAGTCATGATGATGAGGTAGGTTTTAGCTATTCCTTATCCCATTATCATATTGATGCGATTCCATTGATCGTCAAGCGAGTTAACCAATGTTCATTAATCAACGGGCTTTGTAAAATGCATTCGTTACCATCGATTCGCATAATTTGCTGCACCGGTAGCGAATTCGTAATGAATTGGCCATTAAAAAACAATCACACTTCGAAAATTTACCCCGCTTCTGGCAGATTATTTTAATACAATTTAAATAAAGAAAAATCAGAGCACGTTCCCTTACTGTGTCTGATTCGAATGATAACAGGGATCATAAATGATGATTTAATTTTACGGTATTCACTGTTTTCACTTTAAAATCATCACAATAGTCCAAGTTAATTGAATCTAGCCCAGTATTTCGTCGATTAAGACTTTTTTAAATATAACTTTTGAAACAAAGAGCTTTCGTGAATAGATTTTCAATGAGATTAATTTCATCATAAATTAACTAAACAATTAATAGAAGAGAAGCAGTCATCTACATAAGAACTAATTTAAAAACCAAACTTATAAGCCGCTTCAGCTTGCTTTTGCTCTAATCCCGAACGAGCGGCAGGAAAGTGGGCACTTCGCACGGAATAAATCGGAATGCGGGCGCGTCGTAGGCAACGAGGCCTTCATCGGCATTTCCCGCCCTCATACACCTGACCTTTCGACCGCGACAAGTTTACTGAAGCGCTAGCTCCGACCTACATACACCCTCGCCCTATAGCCCTCGGCCGCCCAGCGCCTCTCTCGCCACAGCGGCCATTGTGAGCGGCCGCAATCGGGCCTCTTCACCGCGCCGCGCCGCACCGCACGCCACCGTTGCGTGAATTAATGCTCCGCTAAATTCTCATCTAGAATTGAACGCCCGCGACACGTCATTGTTGTGACTTTATTGTTTACGGACAAGAACGCCTCGTTTTTCACTCGAACGCGACACACTATTCTCTTAGCCACGGTAAGTTCGTGGACGCTAGCATTCCCTTTTTTCCCTTCGTTAACGTATTAACGTATCTTGTGTGGATAATCTTTGGCTCCAAACAATTTACAAAATCTATTAATATTCCTCTTAAATATCGACCATTATAAATGAAACATTTCCCATTTTGTAACATGTACATTGTACCACTGTAAAATATGAAGCACTATTCCGTAACGTTGTAGCGGTTTTGTCTCGATCTCCTCACTGAATATTGTATGAGAAAGGCATAGACAATGCCTTGAGGCATCTCGTAAAAGCGTACTGCAATATTAAATTTTAGAAAGTTCTCAATATCAAACATCGATACTTACTTGATAAAATATACCTACATTTTGCTATCGATACATGAATACATTATCTTTTGCGCATTATTTATTATGTGCCTACACAGCGTGTACGTTCATATGTGCCTATAAACAATTACTTTTTTGTCATGAATAACTTACATTATAAGTATTATTAGTATCATAAGCCGGAAGGAAAAGATGTTCATAAAAGCAAGTGAGGAACAATATTGCAACGTAAAAACTAAGAAGTGCTATACGCGTGCTCCTATGACATGAATAAGCAGATCTTTTATTAGCGATAAGGTACTTTGCGGAATAAGAAGCGTGTAACCAACGCAGATGAGAAGTTATTTACATGATATTCGTATTGGCCTTTTCCTCCCTCTATATGAAACTTAGATAAATTATTCCTGAATATATACATATAATATCGTTAGGTATAATAGTATATTATTATTTACTACATCATCAGTTTTTGTTTTATAAATATTGGATAAATGACCTAGTTCTGCCGCTATTTTGGATCGTCAGTAGGCATTGTTGTGATCTATATTGGTTAACGTGCGTGACATTTGTACATACTGTGACATGAGCAATAGCTCATTGGAATACCAAGTACAGCATTTATTTTCAATTTTCGTCCCTTGTAGAGATTTCTTCTATTCTAATCTGCATTGATTATATTTTTATATTCACTAACAGTAAATCTCGTACAGATATATGCATAGTATTCCAAGGCTTTATCATACAATTCGTTATAAATCATAATATAAAGAAAACGTCCGCTGGCAGTTATTTCTTAATTATAATCTTATAAGTGACTTTTTTATAATAGCAAATTTTCTGAAATATGTAATCCTACAGTAATATAAAAGCAATGTAACAACATTTGTGAAACACACATATTGAAATTTCAACCACATATAATCTGAATGCAGCATTTATCCTCGACTTTACGTCATTTGTAAAGCGGCACTATCGGGTACGTTGACCCTTGCCGTAATCGCGTAAGCTCATCCGCGGGGAGTACATACATCTCATCGTGACATGCAAATGTAACACAATACAGGTCATTGCGCGCCAAGCTCTCAGGGTGTCGTGATGCGAACGGACATTGACGGTGAAATTAATATTTATGAACATAATCTACACACTTGTACGTGCTCTACCTACAATGTAGACTCAGTATAATATTAGATCATGTACAGTTTTCTCTAGAGTGATTACGTTTTGTTTGATGAATATTGGACAAATGACCTATTTCTGCCATCAAGCAAATACTCATACTGTCTTTTAGTTTGGCACTTTTATAGATATACTTACATAAATATTACTCAGCCCCAATGCGGTGCTGATGGATGATTCACCATTTAGAGTGAGATCGAGATGGGAGGATTAAGAGAATATCCTTCTTGTAACAATAACATGTACAATGTAACAATGTTCGTGTATTGTGCCGCATAGGTCGTCGCGCACGGAGCCGCCGGAGCTGAACGGCGTGATGCGCGCGGCCACGGACGACATCATCGACTCGCTGGTGTGTCCGCCGCCGCCCAGCGAGCCGCCCGTCATCTCCGACGATATGATATCCGGACTCATCGTACCCGCACCTGCTTGGAGTGAGTACTAATATTGTTTTTAATGTCACGCATCGTAATACACTTATAATAGTACTAGCTTTTGCCCGCGGCTTAAGCTAGTACTATTCGGAGTGAAACAATTCCCCTTTCCCTATATCGTAAAATTTTCTGCTATCCTTGGAATATCTAAATTCATATACTACATTTTGCCTATAGCCTTCCTCGATAAATAAGCTATCTAACACTGAAAGAATTTTTCAAATCGCACCAATATTTCCTGAGATTAGCGCGTTCAAACAATCAAACAAA